>JAMPIV010021442.1:0-109509 GCA_024509875.1 Oreohelix idahoensis
TTTTATTAGTTTAAACACCTAGAGTAAAGGTCACAACAAAGTTGGTCATTACTACAGCTGTGTTAACAATAACGACCCGATGACCTAGCTGTTTGAAGAAACACAATTATTTATTCAGCACATCACCATTCTACATCTGACACACAACCCTTCAAATATGAAACACATTCTACAATTCCATTTATTATCTTCCATACTTTAATACCCTAACTTTCATTAAGATATTTAACACATTAACTACCGAATTGAAAAACACACTGTTGCCGAATTAATTTTTTTCCCTATTTTTATCCTGTAGGTGTTTGCACAAAGTAAGCGGTAGTTTTCGTAATTGTTTACAGATTTTTATGAATTACACGTCATTTTAAAGATAAATGAATGTACTATTACAATAAGCACCATTTGTAACTCTAATAGAGGTTGTTGCTATTTAACGGCTCTCCGATGGCCAAGGACTTGCAATATTCTCACGTGTGAAATCCTGGGGTATTAGGGATGATTAGTGTCTATTTATTTGTCATTATCAATATGTGTTACTAGAACCTCACTAGACCTTCACTTCCCCGCCCCCCCCCCCCCCCCCCCCCCCCCCCCCCCCCCCCCCCCCCCCCCCCACCCCCCCCCCCCCCCCCCCCCCCCACCCCCCCCCCCCCCCCCCCCCCCCCCCCCCCCCCCCCCCCCCCCCCCCCCCCCCCCCCCCCCCCCCCACCCCCCCGCATATCATTATAAATTAATTTTATATTCTTGTACTTGACTGTTTGACTATATTGTGTAGTTCTCTAGGTCTGTCTATTCTCAACACCTTTTCTACAGTTAGGGGAAAATGAATGACTGTAAATAATCTATTACTGGTATTTTCTGTTGTTCATACTTCTGGTATTTGAGTAGGAAATGCTCTATATTATTTTATTATAAGCTCTCTGTACAGTAAAGTTCTTACATTCCAAAACAGCCCATTCCTAGTAGTCGTCCTAGATGTCATTTATTGCTGGGAATATTTAGTTCCCTACAACAATTTATTTTTTATTGGAGCCTTGAACATCTTACATGCATGTCTGGATTTCAGACTTCTTTCCCCTGCTACTGTCCACATGTTACCTGCATGTCTTCATTTATGTCACAAACTGATCATTACATAACAACAGAAATGAAGTTAGATTATGTCTATACACATGAGATTTCATTCATTCTATAAACAACATTTGCAATGCTATTTGTTTGCAGATAAATGTAGTGCAGTGAATGTGAAGGTCTGAATCTGTTCTTACAATGCATGTAACTTTAAACAGATGAAAGTCAATTAAATATCTGGTAAAGTCCGTTATATAACTAGAACCACCAGGCCTTTACACCCCTCCACTTTAATATTATTCTTGTTCATAGTTTCTTCTTGATTTTGTTTGTTTGTTTTTTATTTTTCTATTTAACGTATAGGCCTAAGCACAATTGTGAATATCCCTATTTTCAAATGTGATGCCACTTTCTCATGTCGGCAGTTGTTCATATTATTTGGAATTGAAAACAATATATATCCTAATTATAACCCATCAGAGGTTGAACGGGATTTCTGTTTATCTTCATTAATTTAAAAAAAAAAAAAAATAGTTCAGTGTTTCTCCAGCGCCTATCAAATTGTGCCACAACAATTTTGTAAATTTACTATATGAAGTATATTTTTAGTGATCATGTAATGTAAAACTGATCTTACAGCTTGAATTCATTCAATAATAATTGGAGCTATTAACTCTTTAAACAAAAATATATATACTTCAAAATTATTTTAAACAATTAACACATTAACTACCGAATTGAAAAACACACTGTGGCCGAATTAAATTTTTTTCCCCGTTTCATCCTGTAGGTGTTTGCACAAAGTAAGCTGTAGTTTTCGTATTTGTTTACAGATTTTTATGAATTACACGTCATTTTAAAGATAAATGAATGTACTATTTCAATAAACACCGGTTGTAACTCTAATAGAGGTTGTTGCTATTTAATAGCCCTCTGATGGCCGAGGACTTGCAATATTTTCACAATTATAACTGCTTGCGCCCCATCTCTATCAAAATCACAATTTCAATCAATGTGCACACCGTTTTCACTCTTGTCCTCGTCGCTAGATCTATCAGTCAATTGTTGAAACATGTTTCTATCCTATTCAGCAGTTAGACGAGATGTACACGCATTTTTTGTAGTCCTATCACTAGTTGCCACGGTAAACAGTTTTACACAATTTGGTAACTAACCCAAAATGCTGAAAAATATGAACATAATATCAATTTTCCAGTGTTCTACAACAACCATGCTTTGGGAATTTGTTTTCCGGTGGCAACTTAAAATCTCAAACCTGATCAGAGAGTGTTTCAGTACATTTTTCATTCGTTTTATTACTAAAATTAGATTGGCGCTCTGAGCGGCTTGTGGTCAAATGTGATTATTTTGTGAGCCGCTGACAGCGGCTTGTGGTAGTTAATGTGTTAAAAGAAAATCAAAAGTACCCACAAATTAGAGTATTTAATTTAGCATATATCACTGTAATTTTTTATTCAAGCTCTTGGTCAGATAGATGTGCTGCAAATTTTTAGAAAATTGAAAAGTGTGCCGTGAACACAATAAAGTTGAGAAACACTGGTGTAGTGGAATGTTAAAATATTATTCATACAAAATAATGCTGCCATTATATTATAATGTCAGCAATAATTTATATGTAGGCTAGGCTTTTTTTTAAAAAGTGCCTCAAGCCATTGCTGGTCAGGCAATGTAGGTTCTGTAGGTGTCGTTCTGGTGAGCATCATAGCCATGGTTGTCATAGGATGTCTGCTGGTGTGTTCTATGCGTATGATCTTGCTTCATAGAATTCATTGGAAACTGTGGACAAGAATACATGTCTATAATCTGTTCACATTCTTGTAGAACTGAGAAACAATTAGTGGATTAAATTAAGAAATTAAGCAGGATAAACTGTGAGATATTAGCAGGTTAAACTAAAAAACATTAGCAGGTTAAACAAAGAAATATTAGCAGGTTAAACTAAGAAATATTAGCATGTTGTTGTTGTTTAATCTTTTGCAGCCAATATCACATTGAAGACTCTGTTATTTTCTACACTATAGATCTAGGCGTTTCCTGTGGCTTTTCCTCCGTTCCGAAACATGTAGAGTTGAAGTCATGTGCTCCAGTTTCTCCAGCTTGGCTTGCATTTAAAGGATTATCACATTTGGTCCCAAGCTAGGAGTAAGAAGCGCAAGGCATACTGTGCCTTCCCCGCCATCCAAGGGGACTCTCCAAATATGCAGAGCTACTGTGTTTTGGTTCTGGGCTCTCCCAAGGAATTGTCATGTCCTACACAGAGCCACTTCTTAGCTCCCCCTGCCTATCGCTGGCCCATAGTGAGATCCTCCTGCATGCAGTCAACCACGAAAAAAGCCAGAGTTACATCTGGGGTTAAGTGACTCCTCCAGGCTTAGTGTGCAATGCTGGGTTCTCAATATGTTTCCCCACAAGGGGAATCCTTGGAAGTTTGTGGATGATTTCAAGAGTCAGTGAGGGTGTAATTAACCTCACAGGCAGAAGTTCACTTCCACATTTGAATAGTCTAGCATTGCGCTTAGCTGGTGATCATATACGGATTTCCAGATATGCCTCCATGCATATATTAGCGGGTTAAATTAAGAATCGTTAACAAGATAAACAAAGAGATATTAGCAGGTTAAACTAAGAAACATGAGGTTTAACTAAAAACATTAGCAGGTTAAACTAAAAACTTTAGCAGGTTAAACTAAAAAAAAACAGGTTAAACTAAGAAATATTAGCAGATCAAACCAAGAAACATTAGCAGCTTTAACTAAAAACAGTAGGTTGAACTAAGAAACATTAGCAGATTAAATTAAAAATCTTTAGCAAGAAAAATACAGTTTAGCAGATTAAACTAAGAAACATTATGAGGTTAAACTAGAAACATTAGCAGCTTAAATTAAGAGAGGGGACCCAAAGACGCAGCAATAGAGAATGCAGTGAGCGACCCATAGTTTGACTGCTTGCGTCAGCGAACCAGAGCTGACCAAGACCCTACTCCACCTCCACGTGGTGGTCCTGGAAACAGGCTGCATCACTGCAGTCTGGCTGAGAGAGTAGGGATCGAAGAGGGAAGGCAAACCCGGTCGCAAAAAAATGCTGTGCTGAAGTCGGATGTGTTGGCCGAAAGGCGCAGATATCGCAGCTCCGCTGTAAACAGACACAATGCGACCAACGTCCTTTTTAGGACGAACCAGGAAGAAGGAAGAAATTAAAAGACATCGGCAGGCTAAATTAAGAACCATTAACGAGATAAACAAAGAGACATTAGCAGGTTAAATTAAAAAACATTAGGAGGTTAAACTAAAACATTAGGAGGTTAAACTAAGAAACATTAGAGGGCTAAAGTACTGAAACATTAGCAGGTTCAACTTAAAATCATGATTGGCTAAATTAAGAAACATTAGCAGGTTAAAATAAAAAAAACATTAGCAAGTTAAACTTAGAAACAGTAGCAGGTAAAACTAAGAAACATTAACAGGTTAAACTAAGAAAAATTGGCAAGTTAAACTAAAAACATTTGCAAGTTAAACTAAAAAAACATTAGCAGGTTAAACTAAGAAACATTAGCAGATTAAACCAAAAAACACTAGCAAGTTAACCTAAGAAACATTAGCAGATAAAACTAAGCAACAGCAGATAAAAATTTAGAAACACAAGCAGATTATACTAAGACACATAAGCAGATTACATTAACAGGTCAATCTATGGAAATCTAGCTTGTTATACATAAAGTGATAATTTTATTTTGAACAGAAATAATCTTTTCTTTTTTAAACTAAAGACTTGAACATGCTGGTAAATTAAATTATTTCCTAATTAAAAAATGACCCACAGTATTCCATCAGTTAGCCAGCTAAATGATATGGCTGGCTATTTATATAACTAAAGGTTACAACAGCCGTGCATGACAACTCCCAGTAACACAATGCAGTGAGTTTGTTTGTTATGCTGGATTCTTGTCAAAATGTTTATAATTCTTTGACAGCATAATAACAATCATTTTGTGGGGGTAAAAAGTTTTTCTTTATACCCATTTGTATCCCTTTACACCAGGTGTGGGCAAGATGTCCATTGTGGTCCACCTATGAACCACTGAGAGATTTCAGGGGGATTGCCAGATTTATAAAAAGATTTTCATTTTCTTCTCCTTCTTTAATTAAATCTTTGGTCTTTAAAGGCACAATACGTTTTGTACTGAAATTTGAGGATGTAGTTGAGACAATGCAGTGCAAATCATCATCACATGAAGTCTGTGTTATTACATCTGTTGTAATACCAGTGCTTAAATATTTTATGTTTGTTTACATTTGTTCTTATTAATGTAATATCTTTTTTTTTGCTCACAAACATATTTTTCTTTAATCTTCAAATAATAATAATAATATTTGTTTGTCTTAACTGTTTTCTTCATTTGAAATTCATGGAGAGTTATTTACAGCTCAAATATTTCAAAAATAGTTACAATGAAATATTTCAAAAGTAGTTACAATGAAATATTTCAAAAGTAGTTACAATGAAATATTTCAAAAGTAGTTACAATGAAATATTTCAAAAATAGTTACAATGAAATATTTCAAAAGTAGTTACAATGAAATATTGTAGGCCCTATTTGGTAGACCACAGCCTCACTGAAAAAGCAGTAGATCTTGGCATGCTAAAGTGTGCTCCAGCATGCAACAGAAACAATCAGCATTTATACACTTTGACATTTGCTGAGGGAGACTTTGCCCCTACAGGTTTGCCCGGATTGCAATGATGTCGATTCTGAACATAACAATAGTGTGCTCAGTCCTGTCTTATACCACGTAAACCTATTTTATCATCTACCAAGTTTTGCTGTGTGAACATATGTATGTATGTGGGGTGCACATGTAAGTTTTGTTGTGTGAACATATGTATGTATGTGGGGTGCACATGTAAGTTTTGTTGTGTGAACATATGTATGTATGTGGGGTGCACATGCAAGTTTTGTTGTGTGAATGTATGTATGTGGAGTGCACATGTAAGTTTTGTTGTGTGAACATATGTATGTATGTGGGGTGCACATGCACGTTTTGTTGTGTGAGAATGTGTATGTATGTGGGGTGCACATGTAAGTTTTGTTGTGTGAACATGTGTATGTATGTGGGGTGCACATGCACGTTTTGTGTGTGAACATGTACAAACAATGGCAAACAGAGACCAATGATCCATTTATTGTTACACTTTCTTACCCTGGAAGACTCATTAAATTCAGCAGGTGACTGGTCAGCACTGATTCCTTTATAAGAACCATCGGTAGAACTGCTTCTTCTTGTCCTATTATTTTCCTGAGAGAGAAACAAGCCACACAGACACAGTTCTTAGAAATAGAACTAGCAAGATCAGGGAAAAAGTAGCAGTCCAACACACATTTTTGCCATACATTTATCAGTAATATCATCATCAAGTACCATGCCTAGTGGCGTAGGAGATCATGTCTATCCACAACTTTCTGTCTCCAGTACAATTTATCAATTCTGCTGTTGACTTCTTTCCATACCACAATGTCAAACTGTCCAGTATTTGTTCTCTTTGTCCTCCCCTATCTTTTTTCCTTCAATCTTACCGGTTGTTACGATATATTCCAGCTTTCCTCTTTTCATAACATGCCCCCAAAAAAGTGGATTGTTTCTTTCTAACTTGTGAAATAAGTTTCCTTTGTGCATTGGCCTCTTTCAGGACATCCTCATTACTCTTTTTGGCTGTCCATGGTATTTTTTACATTCTTCTGTAAAACCACATCTCTGTTGCCTCTAGTCCCTTCTCCGCTTGTTTGCCAATTGTCCATGACTCACTCCCATATGTCAGAATTGGTTCTATATAACACTGAAGAACCCTCTTTCTTACTTCCAATGACAATGAATTGTTGCATAAAATACTCTTCATTTTATAGAATGCTGCTTTTGCCTGAGCTATTCTGCTCTTTACTTCTGAGATGCATCTACCATCCGTTGTTATTAATGTGCCCAGGTATTTGAATTTAGTGACTTGTTTTAAAACTGTTCCATTCACTTTGATAGTGCATTCTGGGGAAGCCCTTTTCTTTGAGATGACCTTTACTTCTGTCTTTTTGCTATTAAGGCTGAGGCCTTTATTTTCCCTTTCTATCACAACTGTTATCCACCATTGCCTGCGCTCCTTTTCACTTTTTGCTATTAAGACTGTATCATCAGCGTATCTCAAGTTGTTTATATTATGTCCGCCAAATGATATTCCTGGCATGTCCTCTAGAGATCTCATTATATTTTCACTGTACAGATTGAACAGATTGGGTGACAGCACACATCCCTGCCTGGCACCTTTTTTACTTGCTGATACGTTGTTATTTGACTGCTAATTCTTAGAGATGCTGTTTGTTGCCAGTACATGTTCTTTATTATCCTCAAGTCTTTACCATCAATGTTGATGCTTTCTAACATTTTGTTAATTTCCTCATGTTTCACTTTGTCAAATGCCATAGTGTAATATATAAAGCACAAGTGCAAATCTATCTTCACCTCTATGGCTCTTTCTATTAATATTCTTATAATATATATATAGCATTGTTTGTGCCTTTACCTTCTACAAATCCACACTGTTCTTCACTGATTTCTGGTTTAATTTTATTTCTCACCTTTCTCATGATAATTCGTAATAATATTTTAGTCACATGACTCATTAGACTAATGGTGCGATGTTCTTCACATTCCATGGCTCCATGTTTCTTTGGCAAAGCTATGAATATTGATTTTAGTAGATCATCAGGTATTTGACCACTGTTGTAGATGTCATTTAAGAGTTTTGTTATCACTTCTACTCCAAATTCTCCCAAAGCTTCCATTTCCTCTACTGTTACATTATCTGGTCCAGGCGCTTTGCCTTTCTTCGTGTGGCACATGGCATCCTCTACTTCTGCCACAAGTATTGGAGGTCCTTCACAACTGTCCTGGTTGTTCACATCTGGTCTTTCATCACCATACAGCTCCTTGATGTATTCTGTCCACCTTTCTATCATGTTCTCATGACCCATTAACAATGTTCCATCTTTTGATTTCAAACAGCCAGTGACTGTTTGTATCCTTCTGCCGGTTAACTCATTTATTTGCTTGTACATAGATTTTGTGTCTGTTCTGTTTTGCACTTCAAGCTCTCTGCATTTCTGGTTTAGCCATGATTCTTTTGCTGTTTTACATTTAATTACTATTTCCTTATTTAGTCTGTCATATTCTTTGTTGTCTTGCTTCTTCTCCCTTCTTGCATCCATCAGTTTTAAAATTTCATTTGTCATCCACTTCTTCTTTGCAGTCCTCTTTACTTCTGTTACGATTTCTTTAGCATTTCCCACTGTTCATCTATACTCTGTATTTTTGCTATTGCATTGTACCTATTCTGTATTGTAATGTTGTACCTTTCACTAATTTCAGATCTAATTTAAGTAAAACTAAGTTTAACTTGATGTTGTTTGAAGCACGCTTGACTTTCTTCAATTTTATCCTAAGTTTTCCTATTACTGGTACATGGTCGCTGTTGCAGTCTGCTCCTGGCCTAGTTTTCACAGATTTCAAACTGTTTCTAAATCTCCCGCAGAGTAATATGTAATCAATCTGATTATGAACGTTGTTCCCTGGACTTTTCCACGTCCAAAGGCATTTAGGATGCTGTTTAAACCAGGTGTTTCCTATTATCATATCATGCGCTCGTGCCCACTCTATCAGTCTGTCACCTCTTTCATTTCTTTCTCCCAGGCCATAACCACCAGTCACATCATCAACTTTTTCATTTCCTACCTTTGCACTGAAGTCTCCATGTATAACAGTTTTCTCATGAGATCTACTCTCAGTAATATAACTAACAGTATTAGAATGACAGCCATTTGAAAGGTCTCCTTAATCATCATTAACCACCAGATCCATGCATGGACTTGAGGCATAAATGGAGTCATCCTTATATGACCACCAGCTAGGAACAATGCTATAGTACACAGATGTTGATGTGAACCTCTGACTGTGAGGCTAATCATACCCTCATGGACTCTTGAAATCATCCACATACTTTCAGTGATTCCCCTTGTGGTGAAACATGTTGAGAACGCTGCATTGCACATTAAGCTCAGAGGAGTCACTTGAGCCCCAGTACTCTGGCCTTTATCTGGTTGACTGCATGCAGGAGGATCTCACTGTGGACCCATAATGGGCGGGGGAAGCTGAGAGGTGGCTCTGTGTAGGATGTGACAATTCCTTGGAAGAGCCCAGAAACTGGAGCACAGTGTTTTGGCTCTGCATATTTGGAGAGCTCCCTTGGATGGTGGGGAATGCACAGTGTGCCACACGATACTTCCTCCTGGTTTGGGACCAGATGTGATGATCCTTTAAATGCAAGCCAAGCTGGAAAAACTGGAGTTCATTGCTTCAACTCAACATGTTTCGGAATCGCAGAGAAGCCACAGGAAAAGCCTAGATCTACAGTGTAGATAATACCAAGGAGTCTTCAACAGATAATTGGTAGATTTCCAGTTGACAGGTGGAGGAGGAGGAGGGGGGGGGGGGGGATTTTTGCCACAGGGACATTTTTAACTACCTGTCTGCTACTTAAACATTTTAAAAAATTGTATCCAAAAGATTAAAGGTGCTTTTTCTACACTACCAATGAAAACTCACAAGCTAGCTTACAGAAAATTCACTTTAATCATGAAGTGAAGAATATAGGAATGGAAGCTTTTAGTGGAAGTGACATTAACATTCAGTAAAATATAATTTAGTTTGAGTTTTCCACTGCTCTATCGGTGAAGTTGTTGGAAGTAGATCAGCTGGCAGAGATTAAAGTTACAAATAGGTTGTTACAGATGCTCTTAAACTTGAAAACATACATGATTTTATCAAGGTAGATTTTTAAGAGAGCTCCATGATTCTAAAGTAGATCACCACAGCTCCTGTGTTACCTGCAGCTACTATTGTGATGCCAATGGCTCTTAACATGTTATATTCACTAAGAGATTAAAGCAATTCTTAAAGAGCTTCAAAGAATATCCTGTTCAACCTCTGGGGGGTTATAATTAGGATATATAGTATTTTTATACATTTAAATTTTTTGTGAATACTGATTCTGTTAGAGAAAAAGACATTACAGTCATTAAGAGACCCTCGCTGGGAAGAAACTATATAGTGATAGCAGAAGCCTAAGACAGAGTGATTAATTTCTGAGAGCCAGATAAATGTCTAAACAAAATAAAGAAGTAGCAATGGCCACTAAGTTTATACACTAAAAAAATCTTTAATAACTGCTTGAGGCTGGCAGAATGAATAAAACCAGGGCTAAACAGTCAGTTTAATAATTACACACAATGAAGAATTGGTTCTAATTTTGAATACTTGATTAACATTTGGTCTTGACGTATGGATGCGAGTCATGGGCAATGACTACAACCCACAAAAGCCAGATCCAAACCTCAGAAATGAGGTATCTGAGGAAGGTGGTTGAAGTAACAAGAAGAGACATGGTCCGCAACCAGACGATATGTCAAGGCCTAAAAACCCAACCCCTGCAGACCCAAGTAGAACAGTCCCAACTGAGATGGTTTGGCCATGTCTGCAGAATGGGAGAAGATTGGCTACTACGACAAGCATAGGAAACTAAGAGCCAGGGATCCAGACCTCCAGGACAACACAAAGTCCGCTGGGAGGACAAAATTAGACAGTCTTTGAAGGGCCGAGGGCTAGAGTGGAACCAAGCCAGGAGGAAGACAGCCGATAGAATAGTATGGTGCTCTCTCTTACAAACCTCTACACCTCATGGTAGAAGAGGAACGAATAAGTAGGTAAGATTAACATATGAGAGATAGATAAATGTTTGAGCAGAACAAAACAGAAGAAACTGTCACATTATTACACAAAAGTGTGACAATATTATAATACATACACAAATGTGCGAAAATATTATTATACATACACAAGAGAATGTTTTAAAATGGTCAAAACCATATGTAAATGCTCACATAGGATTTGGACTTCCTCACAGCCCAGACTTTGTAGAAGACTGCACAAACAGCCACAAGACACAGTGCTAAAGCGATGATAATGATAATAATTTCTGCTTCTCCTAGGCCGTGATTCTTACTTTTATAGCTGGAAAGCTGTTCTGGAAAAGAAAAGAGATGATACGAGGGGCGTTCAGAAAGTAATGCACCACATGGTTTTTCTCAGGAGCTGTTTATTCAAAAAGCATGAAATTTATACACAATATACATGGATATGTCATGTAAACATCGGTATTGTTCAACATAATCCCAATCAACTTGTACGGCTTTATGCCAGCGTGAAACAAGTGCATGTATTCCTAGCCCGTACCAGATTTTGTCTTGATCATGTAGCCATTTCTTCGCTGCATGAATCACTCCTTCATCATCTTCAAACCTTGTCACACGGAGTGCATCTTTAAGTGGACCAAATAGATGAAAATCAGAGGGTGCCAAATACGGACTATAGGGTGGATGGGGTAGTACAGTCCAAACCAATTTGGTGATTGCTTCCCGTGTTGCCAGACTTGTGTGAGGTCGCGAATTGTCGTGAAGGAGAAGCAGGTCTGCTGGATTTTTGTGCGGCCGAACTCTGTGAAAACATTGATTGAGTTTTTTTCAATGTTTTAATGTAAGCTTGCGAATTGATTGTCTCTCTTCTTGGCATAACGTCCACAAGAATCACACCTTCAATGTCCCAAAAGACAGTGATCATGATCTTTCCAGCTGAAGGAATTGTTTTGAATTTCTTTCTTCGTGGTTATTGCGGATGATGCCACTCCATTGACTATCTTTTTGTCTCAGGTTCAAAATGATGTGCCCAGGTTTCGTGACCTGTAACGATCTTAGCCAAAAAGTTATCTCCATCAGCATTGAAACGCTCCAACAATTCAGAAGAAATTGCTTTCCTTTGCAATTGGTGGTCATTTGTGAGACTTCGAGGAACCCATCTTGTGCAAACCTTAGAAAATCCGAGAGTTTTTATAACTGCATTTGCACTACCAATGCTGACTGACAGCTGTAAGGCCAATTGTTGAGTAGTGATTCGCCTATCAGTAAGAATAATGCCCTCAGCGCATTTCAACATTTCTGCGTTGGTGGCTGTGGCAGGACGTCCACAGCGCGGCCGATCAAGCAGCTCCGTATCTCCACTTCCTGATTCTTTGATTCTCTGAACCCAGCAACTGACTGTACTCCTGTCGACTGCAAAACATCCATACACATCACATAGACGCTTGTGAATATTCACAACAGTTTCCTTCTCTGCAACGAGGAATTTTATCACAATTCGCTGTTTATAACGCAAGTTGCTAACACGCTCCATTTCAACGGTTTAGGGCAGCCGTATTATTTGGCCGGTTGCAATGCAATTTGGTGTACACAATTGGCACATACCATATTTGAAGTGTGCAAAATTTAATGCTTCTATCTTCATTATTAGCTGAGAAAAACAATGTGGTGCATTACTTTCTGAACACCCCTCGTATCTTCTACACTTCAGTCATCACATTAATTTTGGGTGCATAACAAATGTTTTCATGTATGATTATAGAAGTATGCTTCCATTAATCATTCATTCTCTTCTTCTGTCTTTTTCCTGTCTAGAAAATGAAGCAACCATTAATTATTCAGCGTATTCTTTTGTATTTATTTGCCACCCCACCCCAATGAAAGTTTTTTTCAAAAAAGATAAGTAACTGCTAGTGTTTTTTTTTTTAAAAAGATTTCTTCCCAGTATTAAAAAAAAGAAGATATTTGGCTATCTATGTCTGTTATTGTCAATGTCTGTTATTGTCAATGTCTGTTATTGTCACTGTCTGTTATTGTCAATGTCTGTTATTGTCAGTGTCTGTTATTGTCAATGTCTGTTAATGTCAATGTCTGTTATTTTCTATGTCTGTTATTTTCTATGTCTGTTATTTTCTATGTCTGTTATTGTCAATGTCTGTTATTTTCTGTCTGTTATTTTCAATGTCTGTTATTGTTGATGTCTGTTATTTTCTATGTCTAGAAAATTTTTGGCAGTACTATTTGTGTATTGCTTGTTTTCTGTGTTTTTTTTTTCTTAACACTTCTGTTTTACATTTTATCTAGTTATTGTGTAATTATGGTGGTAGAGTGGTTACAACTTCTCACTTCTCATGGCAAAGTAACCGTTCGAAACCAAGTTGTGTCACACTAAAGCCTCCACATCTGTAAAAATGGATACCTGACCCTGCTCTTGACTTTGAGAAAGCAAAGGCAGCAAGGAAAGGAACTTGTCACACCATCTCATAAAGGAATTTGTCACACCATCTCATAAAGGAACTTGTCACACCATCTCATAAAGGAACTTGTCACACCATCTCATAAAGCTAAGACCTAGTATAGGTGTTCATTTTATAACACTTCACTCTCCTATGCCAGTATCTGCCACGGCAGTGGTTTTAATTTTTTTTGTTTTGTTTTCTCCCTTGGGTGCCCTTGTACAGGGCTTCATGAAAGTCATGCACCCAAGAAATCTTTGTGCTTTATGTGGCACACTTAATTTACATTTTAAAAAAATCATAATGATAAGTTAACTCTTTGACTCCGCAATTATTTTCCACCCTGTGCCATAATTTTAATTCGTGATAGACTAAAAACAACTCTCAGAGAGTGGTTTTGGCACAGGTGTCAAACCTGACTAATGCTCTTAGCGTTGTTCAGGAGTCAATGAGTTAAGGAGCAAATACTTGAGTTTCCGGGATTGATGGTGGTATGAGGAAACTAAGAGATAAGAATGGCCAAGAGGAAACAAAAGGCTCTGTATATAAGACAGCAGGAAGGCTGCTTTTTATTATCATTTGTCAGGGTAAAGGTAAAGGATCCCGTTTACACGGCCATTGAGAATATGGTGTTAGGCCCTTATTTTCTAGACCACATCGGCACCAGGGTAGTGAGAGTTTGTCAGGGTAGTATGAAACTATTTTTTTTTAAACAGCACAAAAATTATCTCTCTCTCTCTTGCACGTGTGCATGCACGCACACACAAAGTTTAAAGTAAATTAAACATCTATGCAGTTATTGATTCATACTTAATTATTTCTTTCTTAAGAAATGTATTTGTGCACACCAATGCACACTTTTTTAATGCCATGCTCCCTTCTATGCACCCCACTGATTCCAAGAACACTTTGAAACATTCTTGCACCCCAGAGTGCTCCATGTACCATGCACCCTAGAGTGCTCCATGTACCATGCACCCCAGAGTGCTCCATGTACCATGCACCCCAGAGTGCTCCATGTACCATGCACCCCAGAGTGCTCCATGTACCATGCACCCCAGAGTGCTCCATGTACCATGCACCCTAGCTGAATACCACTGTAAAATAGGATTTCATTCTCTGGTAACCTACTGTGTAACTCTGTTCTGTCTTTTACTGCTGCACTATTTTGACCTATTTATGACTGACTGGCTGATTTTTTGGCCCATGCTCTAGAATAATGGTACCTATCCTATGCAGGGAATACCTGTTTCAACCCCATGTGGGTTATAAAATGGGTACAAAATGTTCATTATTCAGTAAAGTATTTTACATTTGTTGTTTTTCTGTTTCTGGTCTTCAAAACTGCAAATTTCTGGCATTTGTTATGGTGTTTCTTAATTCCTATAGTGTACATGGTGTATCCCTTTTCATGCTACTTAATATATCTCTCATTACACAGTAGTAATTTGTAAAAACATTGAGAACTGTATTGCAGGGCAGAAATGTAAAAAGGCAATTATGCCTGTTTCTTTACCCTGATGAAATAAAGATTTTGTTCATTCGTTCATTTGTAGTGTTTGAGGGGTTTCCAGACTTTGGTTTACTGTATCTATTTCAATTCTATTTACTATAATTCAAATAACCGGTACGTTAGATATGTTTGTTTTGTATTTGTAGATTTTGTAGGTTTAGTATGTTTAACTTACTTTCTGTACTGAAGTTGTGTGGTGACCATTATTTTACAGATATCTTTGTTCATCCTTACTTGTTCTCCATTTGATCTTGTAGCTGTTATAAAAGCTGATTATTGTTTTGATAATACTGATGAGGAATCACAGCTAGATGGGATACATGAACATCTGAGCAATATAACTATGGCCTTAATAAGATACCTTTGACATTATTAGTACCTGTGTGTGGCTCTCCAAAAACAAGATAGTTCTGATCAACAGTGTAACCTGCCAGCGAATCAGCATTCACAATCTGCCTCATGGTACTCTTAACATTCTGTAGCACTTCTGTCGTTCTGTCTGAGCTGGCCTGCACTTTGATGTCAAGATCAGCAATCAGACTACCTGGACTGAAATAGAGCAGGTTATCAGAACATTGATAGAAGATCACATGCATCTATTTGTGTACAACTGATGGAACATTACATGGCTATCTGTGTGTATACATAGAACATGACATGTGTCAATTTGTAAGGTACATAGAACATGAAATGCATCTATTTGTGTGTGGTACACAGAACATGACATGCATCTATATGTAGGTGGTACATAGAACATGACGTGTCCATTTGTGTTTGGTACATAGAAAATTACATGTGTCTATTTGTGTGTGTGGTACATAGAATATGAAATGCATCTATTTATGTATGGTTAACAGACACATCACATACATCTGTATATGTATAGTTGATAGAACATCACGTGTCTATATATGTGGGGTTGATAGAACATCACGTCTGTAAATGTGGGGTTGATAGAACACTGCTTGTGTCTATATATGTGGGATTATAGGACATTGCATGTTTCTATATATGTGGGTTGATAGAACATCACACATGTGTCTTTAAGTGTGATTGATAGAACATCACATGTGTCTATATATGTGTAGGATTGATAGGACATTGCATAATTCTATATATGTGGGGTTGATAGAGCATCAAATGGTTGTATATATGTTGGATTGACAGAACACCACTGTTACGCACGGATCATTATTATTTTTCGTTTGTATAAACATTTTTTGATATGTATGATCATTTTTTGACTGAAGTGTGTATTATGTTTTCTATGGTCAAAGGGACATAATCCGAGTTATCGAGACTACAATTTTTTAGGAGTTTGCCTTCTCTTGTATAGAGACACGTTCGGTCTATAATTTCTTGAACGAAGCGTGACCACATCTCCTTATTTGGTAGTATCAGTCAACTATGGTAGATGTCTGAAACCTTTCTTAACGCTTCTTTTCATGACCATAAAAGGCGCGACTGTGTAAGACTTTTATCTCGAATGTTCTTAGAATCGTCTTATTGTGAACGGCAACTCAGAGATTGTCGTTCTGCGCATGTCAAAAGCTGGGAGTTCGTTCTGTGTGTTCCGCCCAGTTCGGGAGTTGAGAAATGGTTTAAGAAGCGAGCAGACGCAACTGCGTCTTGTGATTTTCTGAGGGAAATACAGTGTCTTTGTGAGTTAGTTAGCTAACTAGACTATTTCCCAGTATTATTCACGCCTGCCTGGAGGCATATGTTCATGGTTGATTTTCCGAAATAAGGTAATTCCTCTTGTATCGAACTTTATGCTATCATCTAGAGGTTCGTCATTTTGTCGCCTATTTGCTCGCCTGTGTGATTCAAAATGGAGAGGTACTTTGACTAGGATTAAGTCACCGGTATCTTTATACCTGAACTAGTTAAATATATATGGGTCGCTCTAGACCAACAAGACTATTGTCTGTGTTCCAGGATTCGTTATATCAGAGATCACGTCCAAGTCAGATGGTTAGACTTAGGAACATTATAAAGGTCGAGCTGACCTGTAGCCCATGTATGCTATTCACGTGCAGACAGCGAACGGACTTATTGTATACAACTGATCTGCTAGCATCAGAATGGGAGCATTTATTATTGTTTATGAACATTGAAGATCTGTAGCTGACACTGTTGCAGAAGTTATAGAAATTATTATTATTTATACAGCTTCACGAACTAGAACTCTATGATTTATGAATTTCTGAATCTATTGAACTGTGATGTCTTATGACGCATATATACAACAGCTGTCATTGCTGACTACAGAAATTGTTTTCAATGTGCCATATCATCTTGCTGAACTCGTTAACTATGTTGATGTCATAAGTATCATGACTGTTTTGTGGCGTGCAATAAATGGAAGAAACTTATACAACGAAGTTACCCTTTCTATGACTCTACACGTCATGTTGCCTGTGTGATAACCCTGTGAACTGTTCCACTACCACATACACAGCAACATCCTAAATCAGAGAAGACACCTACATCTTACACTTTAATACCAGGTGTCGATAAGGGTGGCAAGTTACCACTTCAGCTCAAATCCACCCTTATCATTTTTGGTGGCCAGAGCTGGTTCTATCATCTGATATTTTGGCGCACCATATCATTTTTGGTGGCCATAGGTTGGTTCACTCTGATTCCAGCTATCAAGGGGGTCAGCAAACCCAGACATCATCATCATACTAGATACAACTACAGCATCAACTACCACCTTACAAGAAATTTTATTGAAAGTATCCGGATTTTCTGACAGTTGCTGATTTTGAAACTACCCGGCGCTGCTCGGCAATATTGAAGTTTATGTAAGATTAGAGGACAAGTACCGAGCGAATGGATTTCCTGATCTGGTGAAAAGAAGGACAAGTGCCGTAACAACTGTTCCGGTCTCAGGGGTACTGTTGCGGGTTCAGAAGGTCAAGTGCCGGTTAAATCAATTTAGAAGATTCAGAAGGTCAAGTGCCGTAACAACTGTTGCAGTATTAGAAGCTCTTTTCCTTCGTCATGGCTGTTTATGGGAGCAGAAGTTAATCAACGTTGGATCATTATCCTCAGAATGCTGATTACATCCTGTTCTGCACCGTGCTGACGCTGGATTTATAGAAGTTAAGTGGCCTGTTTTGTTTGTGAACTGTGCCCTTATGTTCTAACTGAGCCTTCTGTACTTTCACACTTTCTCCTATTGTTTTCATGATACATGTTTATATGTTATATGTTATTTGTTATTTGTATATTTATATGTTTATATTTCAGCGGGTTTTCTCGGTTGGGCGGTGTCTTTCAGTAGAAGATACCACGTCACAGAGGTTCTACTGTTAGCGTTTTCGTTAGGGACTGTGCGAATTTCCTACAGTGAAATTTGCTAGCGACAATCGTTGCTATATCTGTTTAGTTGTGACGAGTTGTGCTTTATTTTTGTTTCTTATATATATATTTTTTTTTTTTCTTTTTTCTTTTCTCTCTTTCTTTGTGTTTTTTAGTTTCGATTTCGATTGTTTGTATTTGTAGGTCTCCCCTTTGCTATTATTCAGTTCTTTACGTATATTTTTGTGTATACACTGTAGCGTCATTTGTTAGTCATATCTTCGCATATTTCTTTTTAGTTTTGCTGTTTGTGTATTTGACTTATGCGAATGTTTTCGTATTGTTTGATCTTTGTTGTTGTTTACATTGACTTTGATCTTTGTTGATTGTTTACATTGACTCTGATCTTTGTTATTGTTTACATTGACTCTGATCTTTGTTGTTGTTTACATTGACTCTGATCTTTGTTGTTGTTTACATTGACTTTGATCTTTGTTATTGTTTACATTGTTGGTGACCTTTGTTATTGTTTACATTGTCTTGTTATTGTTTACATAGTTCTTGCATAGTTAGCTTTCACTATTGTTAATATATGCTCATGCACTATTGGTCTATAGTGCACTTATCATAACAAACTGGTGGTTTTTTGCTTATGCACTATTGTAGTGCAGTTATGATAAATAACTGATGGTTATGCACTGATTTGGGTAGTGCACTGATGATTAAGAAGTGACTTGTGATATTATTATACATTTGATAATACAAGTTGGTGTCAACTCCTGTTTCCCACAGAAATTTGGGTTCAACATAGAGATTATACAAGCACTTTATTAAGTCTTGTTGCTATTTAACATTGAAATAAGATAATTAATTATTTCAGGTTCTGTACTCACATTTTAGACATCATGTCTACATTTGAGTACTTTATTGAGCAGGGTAAAGCCCTTGGGAAGACAGGTGATAAATTAGAAGAATTTGCGACTGTTCAATATGCCAAGGCATTGAAGTCGGAAGAAAAGAAAATGAAAGAACAAACTGAACAAAAGAGAATAGAGGCTGAAATAGAACAAAAGAAACTGCAGATGCAGGTGGAGGAAAAAAGATTTCAAATGGAAATGGAAAAAAAAAAGGAAAAAAGCGAAGCAGAATTTCAGGAGAAGAGGCTTCAGGCTGAAGCTGAAAATAAGAGACTTGAAAAAGAAGCTGAAAATAAGAGACTTGAAAAAGAAGCTGAAAATAAGAGACTTGAAAAAGAAGCTGAAAATAAGAGACTTGAAAAAGAAGCTGAAAATAAGAGACTTGAAAAAGAGCTGAAAATAAGGCTGAAGAAAAAAAAAAGTTACAGGCCCAGGCTGAAGAAAGAAAGTTACAGGCTGAGGCTGAAGAAAGAAGGTTACAAAGAGAGGCTGATGAGAGAAAAGCAAAAATGGAACATGATGAAAAAGTCTTAGCTTTAGAGTTAGAGAAGTTAAAGTTATTGAACACTGGTAATGCTAATGATGCAAATAAGGTGTCAAATAAGACTAATGCTAAGGATTTCAAGCTTAATCTACCAGCATTTAATCCCTCAATCGATGATATAACATTTTATCTAGATAGATTTGAAAGTGCATGTAATGTGCATAATATAGATAAAACATTATATGTGTATCATCTGTCCAAGATACTTAGAGGTGATGCTTTGACTTTGTTGAGTATGGTAGATGTGCCTGACAAAAACAACTATGAGGTTGTCAGGGCGGCATTGTTAAAGAAGTACCAACTTAACGAGGACGGATATCGTCTTAAATTTAAAACCATGTTACCAGAAACTGGAGTTGAATTCTCTGAATTCATCTCAGGCATCCGTCTTACTTTTTTACGATGGGTTGAGTTGTCTAAGACAGAAAATACATTTGAAGCTCTTATGGATTTACTACTTAGAGATAAGGTTATGTCTTCTGTTAATGAAGCTTTTCTATCTTTTCTTCATGAGCGTAAGCCTAAAAACATAAAAGAAATGGAAGAATACTGTAGCCAGTATGTTACTGCGCATCCGCACATAACCATTAGTAACTCTAAGGTGAAAGAAGGTCTGCCAGTTGCTTCGGCAGCACCTTATGGCCCAAATTTTATGCGTAAATTTCAGGGTAGCCAGAAAAATTTCAATAAAAAGAGTAATCGTAATTATGCCCAGAACCATAGTGATCAATTCCAGGGTGATTCTTCTTCCCAGAACTGGAGACAACCGAATACTACACGTTATTCTACTCCGGTTAACTTTAGAAATTTTCACAAAGGTAATCGGTATATAGGGAAATATTTTATGCAGAGACCTCAATACCAAGATAATAGAGGTTCTCAACAGCATAGAGATAGTAATAACAGTTATGGAAACTGGAACTCAAACCAGGATAAAAATTACAGTAGGGACTTTAATGATAATTGCAGAGGCAATAATGGTCGCGGTAGATCGCAACATAAGAGAAAAAGATATCAACAGACAAACTCTGTTCAACAAGAATCTCAGGGAGCAGATAAAACAGGTTAATAATGATAAAGACCATAATGCTATCGGATGCTCATCTTTTGATTTTGGTAGGGCAAATAAATGTATCCAATGCAGTACTTTATTTGATCCGAAAACCGTTAGTACTCTAAGCTGTGGTCATCCTTTGCCCGCTCTTCCTGCTAATGTTGCTCATGATGGGAGAGGTTCTCTTATATTACATAAGGGGCTAGTAAATAGTAATCCAGTCTCAGTGTTGTTTGATTCTGGATGTACTACTGTCGGCGTTAGGCAATCTCTTGTAGATCCATCCTGTGCTACAGGAAAAGTCATCAAATGTGTCACATTTGGTGGCACGTTAGAAAAGTATCCTACTGCTATAATACACATTGCTACTCCTTTCTTCACGGGAGAGGTCCACGCGTGTCTACTTCCAAACCCTATTGCGGACCTTATTATTGGTCGTATTCACGGAGTTAGGGAATGTACCCCACAGCAGATTGCTGTTTGGGAAGAGCAAAACATTGAAGCTACCAATGCGGTGGTCACAAGAGCACATGCTCTGGATCCACCTCAAACTTCATTAACTAATAATGATGAAGTAAATGACCAAGATAGTCACTTGACTATTACACGTGACTCATTTATCAAATTGCAAGAAGAAGATCCTTCTTTACAAAAATTCTTCATTCTAGCAAAAAAAGGTGATCCTAATCAGAACACTAATAGGAAATCTTGGATTTCTATGAAGAACGGCGTACTTGTACGTATGGTACAAGACTCGACTACGTCCACTCATTCACAAATTCTTGTGCCTAAGAGCATGAGATTGCAAATATTGCAACATGCTCATGACTCGCAATGTGCTGGACATATGGGTTTTTCCCGTACAAAGTCGAGGGTTCTTGCGGCTTTCTTTTGGCCATTTGTGAGCAAGGACATACGAATGTACTGTCGCTCTTGCAAAGTATGTCAGGAGGTCAAATCTAAAGGACCACGACATGCTGCGCCTATCCAGGCTGCTGACATTCCTATTCGCCCTTTTCAAAAAATGGCAATAGATATTATCGGTCCTTTTAGAATTAAGTCGGCTAGAGGACATCAATTTATCCTTACATGTGTCGATATGTGCACACGTTGGCCAGAGGCAATACCTCTCAAGAGCATCTCAACTGCTGATATCGCAGACGCTCTTTGGCTGATATTTTCTCGCTTGGGTTTTCCCGGAGAAATATTGTCAGACCATGGCACCCAACTTATATCAGACACTATGTCACAGGTAATGTCTATGCTACACATTAAAAGGTCTCTCAGCAGTATCTATCACCCAATGTCTAATGGGTTGGTCGAACGTTTAAATAGGACTCTGAAAACTTTACTTGGTAAAATAACTGAGGATCATCCTCAGGATTGGGACAGGGTCTTACCCGCGGCTCTCTTTGCGTATAGAGAGGTCCCCAAAGAACATACGGGGTTTTCCCCTTTTGAACTTGTCTTTGGCGCGCAACCGCGCGGCCCTATGTCTTTACTTCACGATCTAATCACTGCCGATAATATTAGCGATGAGACTCAATCTTCTTATGAGTACGTCATTGCTCTTAGGCAAAAGATCATCGAGGCATGCAAACTAGCAACTTCGTCTTCAGAATTTGCTAAAGAAAAGGCAAGGCAGTTTGCAAATAAGAATAGATGTCTACGACAACTTTGTCCAGGTGACAAAGCTCTCGTTCTACTTCCTTCAAGGGAGAACAGACTTCTAATTGCATGGAAAGGTCCATATGCAATAGTCTCCAAAATTTCTGATGTCGACTATGTTGTCGATATTGATGGAAAGCATAAAACTTTCCACATAAATATGCTCACAGAATTTTATGAAAGACCTGACTATTTGCAGCCTATTTTCCAGGCTACGGACAATTCACAAGCAACTCATGGTCAGTACTCATCTCTGTCAGTTATACAGGATGAGGAAACTACTTTTTCTGATGTCAATCTTCCTCTTTCTATGGTCCCACTTTATTCTACGGAATCTTGGAAAAACGTGACCGTTTCTCCAAATCTTTCCGCTGAGGAACATCGACAAGTTTCTTCGATGTTGCAAACATTTCAGGATGTTCTTACAGACATCCCGGGGCACACACATGTCATAGAACATGACATTGTGCTAACTGATCACAATCCTATCAGAGTCAGACCATATCCAATACCTATCCATTTCCAGTCTCAAGTCGAAAAAGAATTGGATGAAATGATACGTTTGGAAATCATTGAACCATCCACTTCAGCATACTCTTCGTCTATGGTTATTGTTCGAAAGAAGGATAATAACATTCGCATTTGCGTAGATTATCGCAAATTGAACCAAGTTACGAAGTTCGATGCTGAACCTATGCCTTCATTAGAAGAGCTACTCAATAAACTTTCTAATTCTAGATTCTTTACCAAACTAGATTTGTCTAAAGGTTATTGGCAAGTCCCGCTAACTGAACGTGCCAAACCTTTTACAGCTTTTTCTACACCTAGGGGTTTATTCCAATGGAATTTCATGCCTTTTGGTCTTATGAACGCCCCTGCTACATTCGTACGCATGATGCGGCGAATTCTCGCATATCGTACAGATGTCATAGCATACCTAGATGATATCTGTCTATTCAGTGATTCTTGGGAAGATCACTATTTGGGTTTATACGAATTACTGTCTACTCTTCGCGAGTATAACTTGACTGCAAAACCCTCTAAAGCCTTTATAGGCTTTAGCGAGATTTCTTTCCTAGGTCATCGGGTTGGTCATGGTCTTTTAAAGACAGAGGACCACAATGTTTCAAAAATACTTAACATTTCGGTCCCTAAGACGAAGAAACAAGTAAGGAGTCTATTAGGTTTGATTCAATTCTACGGACGATTCATTCCGAATCTGTCCTCCATTATGGCACCGCTTTCTACTTTATTGAAGAAAGGGTCGCCTAATCTGATCCGCTGGTCTAAAGAATGTCAATCCTCATTGGACCAGGTTAAAGCCCTATTTTCATCTCCACCTATTCTTAAGTTACCTACTATTGAGAAGACTTTTGTTCTTCGAAGTGACGCCTCGTCAACAGGGATTGGGGCAGCACTAATGCAGGAGTATTCTGATACTTTGCATCCGGTGATGTATATCTCTAGGAAATTAAACGCTGCAGAAAAGAATTACTCGGTTTTAGACCGTGAGTTATTGGCTATGGTATGGTCTATTCTGAAGTTACAAAGATTTCTTCTAGGCGCACATTTCATTGTGGAAACCGACCAGAAAGCGCTTACTGCTATTCAGAGCAAAAACTTGAAGAGCTCGAGTTCCACTCGTTATGCCATAGCTCTTCAACCATTTCATTTCTCGGTTCGAGCTATCCGTGGTTCGGATAATGTAATGGCAGACATTCTGTCCAGATGTCCACACGATTCCACATGATTCTTCTGTCATATATATATATTTCCTGATATACAGTCCAATGTTATAATGACATGTTAGTAGATTTTGTCTCACTTTTTTTTTTTGAGGGAAATTTATAACATTGTACCATGTAATTATCTAAGAAGGCTTAGTTAGTGATATACGGGCCAAAAGATCACTCGGCCACATTTAAATAAATTATTTTCAGGATTGTATTAAGAAATTTACCAGTTGTCTTTAAGATTTGTGTTATTGATATTTTCGCAGCACATCATTGAAGTCTGCGAGTTTATGTCCATTGTGGAACTTTGAGGATATCAAGTCCTGTCCTACATTGGGAGCGGATGATGTCCACATCTTCTTCTATTGAATGTTTTATGTCACCGAAGATCAACACATGTATTACTTATTAATTACTGTTACTTTATATAATGTAATAATATAGTGCGGTATATTAGTAAATTACACCGCTATTTGCAACACATTGTATGATAACACATAATATATTTAATTTCATATATTGGTATGAGAATAATTTGATTGTCATTATGTTGTTGCCATCATTGTGGCGTGTGTTGGTGGCACCTTCCTGGAATATATCAGCGTATACTTAGATAAATTTTTTCTCTAAGGATCTGAGATATGATCTCAGTGTCGCTCCATGCGTTGAGCTAATTTGTTAGGTATATATCCACGCATCATACGTGCGTTAGGAGCCTAGATTTTTTCCGGCTCCAGGATTTAAAAAAAAAAAATGTTTCATTTTTTTTTTCCAGGGAGGGTGCGGTAATGTTACGCACGGATCATTATTATTTTTCGTTTGTATAAACATTTTTTGATATGTATGATCATTTTTTGACTGAAGTGTGTATTATGTTTTCTATGGTCAAAGGGACATAATCCGAGTTATCGAGACTACAATTTTTTAGGAGTTTGCCTTCTCTTGTATAGAGACACGTTCGGTCTATAATTTCTTGAACGAAGCGTGACCACATCTCCTTATTTGGTAGTATCAGTCAACTATGGTAGATGTCTGAAACCTTTCTTAACGCTTCTTTTCATGACCATAAAAGGCGCGACTGTGTAAGACTTTTATCTCGAATGTTCTTAGAATCGTCTTATTGTGAACGGCAACTCAGAGATTGTCGTTCTGCGCATGTCAAAAGCTGGGAGTTCGTTCTGTGTGTTCCGCCCAGTTCGGGAGTTGAGAAATGGTTTAAGAAGCGAGCAGACGCAACTGCGTCTTGTGATTTTCTGAGGGAAATACAGTGTCTTTGTGAGTTAGTTAGCTAACTAGACTATTTCCCAGTATTATTCACGCCTGCCTGGAGGCATATGTTCATGGTTGATTTTCCGAAATAAGGTAATTCCTCTTGTATCGAACTTTATGCTATCATCTAGAGGTTCGTCATTTTGTCGCCTATTTGCTCGCCTGTGTGATTCAAAATGGAGAGGTACTTTGACTAGGATTAAGTCACCGGTATCTTTATACCTGAACTAGTTAAATATATATGGGTCGCTCTAGACCAACAAGACTATTGTCTGTGTTCCAGGATTCGTTATATCAGAGATCACGTCCAAGTCAGATGGTTAGACTTAGGAACATTATAAAGGTCGAGCTGACCTGTAGCCCATGTATGCTATTCACGTGCAGACAGCGAACGGACTTATTGTATACAACTGATCTGCTAGCATCAGAATGGGAGCATTTATTATTGTTTATGAACATTGAAGATCTGTAGCTGACACTGTTGCAGAAGTTATAGAAATTATTATTATTTATACAGCTTCACGAACTAGAACTCTATGATTTATGAATTTCTGAATCTATTGAACTGTGATGTCTTATGACGCATATATACAACAGCTGTCATTGCTGACTACAGAAATTGTTTTCAATGTGCCATATCATCTTGCTGAACTCGTTAACTATGTTGATGTCATAAGTATCATGACTGTTTTGTGGCGTGCAATAAATGGAAGAAACTTATACAACGAAGTTACCCTTTCTATGACTCTACACGTCATGTTGCCTGTGTGATAACCCTGTGAACTGTTCCACTACCACATACACAGCAACATCCTAAATCAGAGAAGACACCTACATCTTACACTTTAATACCAGGTGTCGATAAGGGTGGCAAGTTACCACTTCAGCTCAAATCCACCCTTATCAACCACATTTCTCTTTATATGTAGGATTGATATAACATCATATGTGTCTATATATGTGGGATTGATAGAACATTGTATGTGTGTATATATGTGTGGTTGATAGAACATCACATGTGTCTTCTTCTTCTTCGTTCACCCTCAGATGTCAACTTGAATAAGTTCAAAGAAAGCAGTGGTCAGCCTGAGGCTGTTGATATCTCCGTAGATTTTCTCCAGGAATGGTACTGGTGATGGCCATATGCGTTTTCTCTTTTCCTCATATGTTGGGCACCTTTGAAGCAGATGTTCGGCAGTCATTTTATCTGTGCCACAGTCACACTCATCAGTGTTCCTATCTTTAATTTGTTGAATAGATGGTATCTCAATCTGTTATGACCTGTGCAAAGTCTGAAGATTACCAGTTGTTCACTTCTGATGAGCTGGTAATACGGATCATTTTTTGTGTGGCCTGGATGCTCTTCTTCCCACTTGTGCCTGTATCTGCGCTTGATAAAACTCTTGGACTCCTCATAGGTTATATTTGTGTCAAGTTGAGGAAGTTTTCCCCCTTCCTTTGCCAATCTGTCAGCCTCTTCATTTCCAGGGATGTTGCAGTGAGAAGGGATCCACTGTATCACGACTCTTTTGTACTGCTGACATAGTCTGTGAAGTCTTACTCTTAGGTCATCCAGTTCAGCATTACTTAACTAAATGGGCTGAGGAGTAGGTGGAACCCTATAGGTGTAGATGCAGAACCCACCGGCGAGTGGTACATGCTTTGGTCTGCACCAATCCACCCCCACTTCATGGGTTAAATGCTTTCTTGCCTCATTCTTCACTGTTTGTTGTCTATCGGGAGTAGTTTGGGACCCCTTACGGTGTAGGCGCAGTACCCACCGGCGAGTGGACCTTGCTCTGGCCAGCATCAACCCAAACGCCAGGCATGGGTTAAATCCCGGGTAGATGAAGCTCGTAAGCCTTGGAAGGCAGTTCGTCTAGGAGAAGGAAAACTCTGATTTTAAACCACCTGCTGCCTTGCAGGTAGGCTGGGGACAGTTAAGGGCTAAGAAACGCAACCCTACAGAAACGCCTGTTGAAATCGGATGCACTGGGCTACATGCTCAACAAAACAGTGCAACGTACTTTGCCTAATGAAGATGTCACATGTGTCTATACATGTGGAGTTGATAGAACATCATATGTCTATATACGTATAGTTGATAGACCATCACATGCGTCTATATATGTGGGTTGATTAAACATCAAATGGTTGCATATATGCAGGATTGACTGCACATCACCATACATGCCACACGCTATGGTTTACCCATAATCTGTACGGGGTGTTTGCGTTTTCAGATGTGTACGGCCCGTACAAACGTCTGTACGGGTTTTTTCGCCTAATTATTAAACATACATATTAATCGATCGTCTTGTGCCAGTACCGTAGCCATAATTTGCGTCATTTTTAATGTTATTTGCAAGAGAGTTAGCTTCCGTTTCCGATCTTTATTTAGTAATTGGAGTATCCGCGTTTTTTTTCTGTGAATTTTTTAAATCGCAATCAATCGGCATCGAACACGCGGCCATTTTCGCTCTAATTTTAATGGATTCTGACTCCGATGCGATGACAAGGAGATCTTTGTCTTTATTAGCGCTAATATTGGTTCTCAGAATATGGGTGATGGCAGAGATGAAAACGAAAGTAGAATGTCATTGCTAGTACCGTATGTATAATTTTAGGGGTTAGGATAAGGTTTATCGGAAAGGTTTAGGGTTACGGCCGAATGTCACTGCTGATGAGGGCGTTGGTTGCTTTGCTACTGATGATGGGTGTAATGAAAAGATCGTCATTTGATTTGTATTGGTCAAATGACTTTCACTGAGATGCAAAGTAAAAGGACTATTCGTTTGTTGGTTTGTTTTTTTTAATTTAAAAAAAAAAATTTTAATTAAAAAAAAAATTTAATTAATTTTGTTATCGTTTTTTTCATCTTTCCATACCTCTCTTCCTATCACATCTAACATGTACACAAACAAATTTTATATCATCAGATTCATCATTCATTTATTTCTATACCGGTACAGTCCAAAAATTAGAGCAATTGACCAAAAAACTATAGAATTTACAAGTCATCCACTATAAAAAAAGGGGTGTTGTGAAAAAGAATGCAGCTGCAGGGCACATTTTCGGGAAAACAATGCAGCGTGCTAAAGGATGAGGTCCTATCAAACACAAGATTTCCTGGTCTGTTAGTGATAATTAAACGCAGAAATAGACTAAATGATGACACGATCACATCATTTTTACAGTGCAAAATAAACTCAGACAAATATTGTTTGAGTTTTAAAATAAATGAAGACCTGTTTTAAAAGGCAAAGTCCCCATGCCTCTATGATGCAGCTGTAATTGGAAATTTTTTTACACGAATTAACTCTTTTGATACGTTTTTTCTGTCTTTTTTGTGTACAGGTTTTGCTGGTCTTTGTACAGGGTTTTTGAATTTTCTGTACAGGTTTTTCATCTCCGAGGGCTGGCATGTATGCATCACATTTGTCTTTATATGTGGGATTGATAGAACATTCTATGTGTCTATATATGTGAGACTGATAGAGCATCACATGTGTTTATACATGTGGGATTGATAGAATATATATATAGGGTTTATAGAACCTCACGTTTCTATCTACGTGTGGTAGATAGAACTACTACTAACTACTTACTAACTATTAACTACTAACCAATGAACTAACTAAATGCTAACTGATAACTAACTACTCCCTAACTAACTAACTAATTAACTGCTAACTATTGATTAACTAACTAACTACTGCTATATTAATTTTACCACTTCAACACTCCTATTTCGAATACTACTACAGCTACTATTTCTATAACTTTTGCTGCTACATCTGCTACTGCTTCTGCTACTAAATCTACTATTGCTGCTAGTACTACTACTAATGCTGCTACCATCATCTACTAATAAAAAGAAACATGCTACCTGAAGCCAGTGACAGCAACACTGTTGAAGGACAGGATCTTGTCACTCAGTATTCTATTCAACTGGTGATTAAAAAAAATCATCGTGGTCAACGAATCAGAAGGATTTCACTGACATGACAATACAAGATGGTAGAAAAATCTAGACAAAGATAGAGATTACACAATGAAATATGACTCGTTTCTGATTAGGTTTTGTTTAGGTTTTAATTCATGTGCCAAATATGATGTATATCAGACTGGTTCTGGCAAAAAGAAAAAAAATAAGGAGTGAAGGAAAATCTGCTAACTGATCAGGGAAATGAGTTTTAGCTTTTCTCATGTTATACAGGGTGTTCCACGAAAAAGCGGCCCGTGACGTCATGGACGTACTGTGTCGGCACAGTACGTCCATGACGTCACGGGCCGCTTTTTCGTGGAACACCCTGTAGTATACTCTACTCCTCCACTCTCTTATTTTTTTAGTGGTGGGGGTGGTGATTGTGGTGGTTGTGATGGAGGTGTAGTGGGGGGAATGATCCTGTGGTGTTAGTGATGGTGGTGGTTGATGATGATGATGATGGTTATGATGATGTTTGTGGAAATTGATGAAAGAAATATCTAATTAACTGAGGAAAAGAATTTAGGAAAATGAGGAATTTGAGATCTTATCGCACTAAAGATGCCACCCGTATAACTAACAGACATGAATAAACCTTCTACAAGTCCAAGAAAACACGTCACAAACACACAAATACACTTCTATAGATAAACAATGACATGCAAATCTCAAACACACAAAGATACTTCTAATAGACAAAACAATGTGCCTAGTTTAAATATATATAGACACACATCTTCAGATCAAATAACTTCCATAGTTCAAATATACAAAAGACACATCTTCAGATCAAAAAACATCCATAGTTAAAATATACAAAAGATACATCTATAAATCAAGCAACATCCATAGTTCAAAAATTCAAAATAGACATCTATAGATCAAGCTACATCCATAGTTCAAATATACAAAAGACACATCTATAGATCAAACAACATTCATAATTCAAATATACAAAAGACACATCTATAGATCAAGCAGCATCCATAGTTCAAATATACAACATTCTGAGAATTTTCTTTATGCAGGTTGTGTTGGAAGAGGACAATTTCGATATTTCCTTTTCTGACACTCTCCAGCATTCCACACCATAGAGAAGCACAGAAAGTATGCAACTCTCATATAATCTTAGTTTGGTGTTTGTGTTCACTGGGATGCTGGTTAGATTGGTGAAGGCCATTCTGGCTGTATTAACTCTGTTGTTGATGTCTTTGCTAGTTCTGCCATCTGGTGTAACTATGCACTCTGGGTAAATGAATGTGTCTGTCTGTTCTAGCTCTTGGTGCCTAATTTTAAACTGACTTAGAATTGCTTACACTGAGTGTCATGAATTCTATCTTCTTCAGACCCACGTGTTGGCTATATTTGCTCAGTTTATCTGGTTTTTAAAAAAATGGATGTGAATGTGCGAGTAGTGCAATGTCATCTACGTATTCCAGACCCTCCTGTGTAGAGAACATTGTCCATCTTATTCCTCTAGAAGAGAATGGTTGATAAGGGGCATCCCTGTCGTAAACCTATTTCCCCCTCAAAAGTTGGTTTGCTCTGCCCAAAACTGCATGTAAAGTTAGCATAGAGGTTTTGATGTTGGAATATATGCAGCTGGGAATTCCACAACCCCTCAGTATTTTCCATAGACTGTTTCTGTGTATGCTGTTAAAAGCTTTTAAAGTCTACAAAGTTAACAAATACAGAGACAACTATATATTAATTTTGTTAATTTTATCTACATTGCTGCCAGGATTTTGTATGATTTTACACCTTGTAGGGGTGTTTCTTCAACTGTAACCTTGTTAACACTTACTGCATTTATTTTCATCATCTTATCTTTTCCCTTTGTATTTTCAGACCAACCTGCTGTGACCTCTCATCAAGCATTTTTCTTTTCAAATATCACGCAAAGCTACAATATTTGAAAGGCAATTCTATAGATCAAGCAATATGAAAATCTTCAAAGTATATCATCACCTCTACAGATGAATTAACAATTTCTGCTTCTTCTGCAAGTGCCTCGTGGACGGGTTTATGTGCTTACACATCTCCACAACTTCCAGTGTCTAGCACTGTTTATCTGTTTTGCTGTGGATTTTTCTTGGCCATGATGTTAGTCTCGTCAATATCTGATCTCTTTATCATCATCTATCTCTTTTTCTATCAATTCTCATGTCACAATGATTTTTAGCTGGCAAACTCATATAACATGGACATGTAAAAACTTGCTATAGAAGCTACCACTGCGAGAGCATATGCAGGCTTCTTGTAACAGGACCGGCTGCAGTGGATGTTACATGTTTCATTTTTAAAGTAGTTTTTTTTTTTTTCGTACGCCCGCTAATACTCGAGGCGAAATCTCAGGTTATTATTAATGTCTAACCTGACATTGATTTTACGTGAGTATCCCTTTTTTTCTTGTACAGAGACAGGTGTCCCTCGCCATTCAGGCAGATACTCGCCGATTTCGGAGGTACCCATTAGAGCTGGGTCGGCTCAGGAGCCGCCAATCCCTGGTCGACGACACTTCTTCAAATGTTCTCGCCAGGTCTCAAGTTAATCCAGTCCAAATCCCGGTCGACGAAAAATCCTCAAATGCCGTCGCCCGGGTTTGATCCTGCATCACCCGGTCGCCAGAGCGGTGTGGTAACCACTACGCTAGCGCGGCTCCTTTATAAAGTAGTGAAAAGGGGAATGATGATGCATTTGCAATTATCTTTGGTTTATTTACCTCATTCTCTAAAGTCATTTTGGTTTCCTGAGCTTTGGCAGAATTCAGATCAGCATATTCCATGCTGTAGTTCAGGCTGACTATTTTTATAGCACTAGGGACTACCACAATGACCGCAGCTGTTTCACTTGTTGTTGAAGCTTAAAAAATCAAGTTGTTAAAGCTTAACATATCAAATTGTCAAAGCTTAAAATATCAAGTTGTCAAAGCTTAAAATATCAAGTTGTCAAAGCTTAAAATATCAAGTTGTCAAAGCTTATAATATCAAGTTGTCAAAGTTTAAAATATTAAATTGTCAAAGCTTAAAATATCGAATTCTCTTAGCTTAAAATATCAAGTTCTCATAGCTTAAAAAAATAAATTTATCAAAGCTTAAAATATCATTTTTTCAAAGTATGATACATCAATTTCTCAAAGCTTAACATATCAAGTTGTTGAAGATAAAATATCAAGTTTTCATAGCTTCAAAATATCAAGTTGTCAAAGCTTAAAAATATGTTTTCAAAGCTTAAAAATATCAAGCTGTCAAAGCTTAAAATATCAAGTTGTTGATGCTTAAAATAACAAGTTGTTCACACTTAAAATATCAAGCTATTGAAATTTAAAATATCAAGTTGTTGATGCTTAAAATAACAAGTTGTTCACACTTAAAATATCAAGCTATTGATATTTAAAATATCAAGTTGTTGAAATTTAAAATACCAAGTTGTCAAAGCTTAAAATATCAAGTTGTTGAAATTTAAAATATCAAGTTGTTGAAATTTAAAATATCAAGTTGTTGAAATTTAAAATTGTACGTTCTTTTAAGTTGTTGAAACTTAAAATATCAAGTCATTGAAGAATAAAAGATAAACTTTTAAAAGCCTAGAATATCAAATTTTCACATGAGCCAAAGAAAACTAATCCCTTTTTTATAATCTTTCTCAGTTATTAGCTTCTTAAAACTTACTTACTTAGTCATTCCCCTTCTACCGTGAGGTGTAGAGGTTAAGAAGAGAGAGTGCCAGACTTTCCTATCGGCTGTATTCCTCCTGGCCTGGTTCCATTCTAGTCCTCAGTCCTTCAAAGATTGTCTAATGTTTTCCTCCCAGCAGACTCTGGGTTGTCCTGGGGGTCTGGATCCCTGGCTCTTTTGTTTTCCATGCTTGTCGTGGTAGCCGATCTTCTCCCATTCTGCAGACATGGCCAAACCATCTTAGTTGGGACTGTTCTACTTGGGTCTGCAGGGGGTGGGATTTTAGGCCTTGACGTATCGTCTGGTTGCGGACCATGTCTCTTCTTGTTACTTCAACCACCTTCCTCAGATACCTCATTTCTGAGGTTTGGATCTGGCTTTTGTGGGTTGTAGTCATTGCCCATGACTCACATCCATATGTCAAGACTGGGACATAGGTGGAGCGGTATACAGCCATCTTCGTTTTCTTACCAACCTCTCTCTTGCTGAGGAATCCTCGATTTATGGCCAGAAAAAGTCTATCAAAAGCCTTTTCCAGATCTATGAAACAAAGATGGATCTCACTCTTTTACTCAAGGGCCTTTTCACTCAGCTGTCTGAGTGTGAAGATTAGGTCTTGAGTACTTTGGTTTGCTCGGAATCCGCACTGGACCTCATGCAATTGTGGCTCAGCTAGGCGTCAGAGTCTCTGCTCTAGGATTCTAGAGTAGATTTTACCAGGGACACTGAGAAGGGATATGCCTCTATGGTTTCCACATTGTCGATTGTCACCCTTTTTGAAAATTGGTGTTATGATGGCAATCTCCCAATCCTTTGGTATGGTCTTGTTGCACCACACTGCCTGTAGGACCCTTAAGAGTAATAGGTCGCCTGATGCTCCCATGTACTTGACCATTTCTGGTGTTATACCATCATGCCCTGCTGCTTTGCCCATCTTGATTTTCTCCAGTGCTGCCTTCAGTTCTTCCATCTTTATGTCATCTTCACCATCATTGGTTTTCTCTTCTGTGCTAGTGGTTATCATTTCTGATGCTTCACCATCCAGGAGTTCTAAGAAATATTTGTTTCATCTTTCCATTACTTCCTTCGGAGCAGTAAGCAATTTGCCTTGCTTGTCCTTTATAAATTTGAGAGGGCATTGTTTTTCCTTCCTCGTGTTCTTTAGGGTCTTATAGAACAATTTCTGGTTTTCTTGCGCATCTTTTTCTAGCTTTTCTCCAAATTCTTCCCAGGACTTCTGTTTTGCTGCTAGCACCTTGTTCTTTGCTTCTGTTCTGAGTATCACATATTCTCTATATTTCTCCATTTGTCCTGTTGTGTTTTTAGCTCCTATGTATTGTTTCCATGCCATTTTCTTCTCTCTTATTTTCTCTTTGACTTCCTCTGTCTACCAAGGTGTCCTCTTTCTCTTGTTCCCAAGTCGGACTTCACCACATGCTTCTGCAACAGCTGTCTCTATGATGTCCTTGAATTTAAGCCAGAGGGTTTCCAAGTCATCAGGTTGTTCTTCTGTTGCTCACCGCTGCAGCAATAAGCCCCTGATATCTGGTCTTAATTTCTGGCTCTCTCAGCTTGTAGGTCTTAATGCTCATTTCTCCCGTTCGTTTACTTAGTTTCTTGCGTGATGTTGGGCAGTTCCTAGGCTGAGCAACTCTTTCAGTTGTTCTTTTGATTGTAAGCAGGTAGTGATCACTTCCAATCTCTGGCCCCCTCCAGACTCTAGCATGCCGGACATATTTGAATGAGCTCCTTGTAACAATGACATAGTCGATCACTGACTTCTCATTCTTTGTTGGTTCACATCTAATGTAAGCATGTATGCGCTTATGGGGGAACTTTGTATTTGTAATGATCAGACTCTGCTCACTGCAGAATCTAAGGAGTCGCTTTCCATTGTCATTGAGAGTATCTTCTCCATATCTTCCGATAACTCCACCCCATCTAGCATGGTCATTTTCAACTCTTGCATTGAAATCTCCGAGCATGATAATTTCATCTAGGCAGACATCCACTGTCCTTTGAAGCAGCTCGAAGAATTCCTCCTTGACCTCTGCTCTCTCATCCTCATTTGGCCCATACACTATGACCAAGTTGACTATGGTTTCTCCTTCTTTTAGTTTACAACCATAATGCGCTCCGAGACAAAGTTCCATCCTTTGATACTATCTTTTTTGTTTTTGGCCACAATGCAACCCTCGCCCCCTTTAGCTCTTTCAGATGTGGGTACACCACTGTAGAGCAGTGTGTTGCCATTGAGATCCATGACTCCTTGTCCTTTTTTCTTTGTTTCCGTTATTGCCAGGATTTCTAGTTTTGCTTTCCTTGTCTCTTCCACCAGATCCTCTTCTTTCCCATTTATACTTCTTGTGTTCCAAGTTCCATAAGTCGTAGTCCGTTTCAGTTCGTCGCCTTTAGAATCAGTCTGGTTTTCTCTCTTGTAGTTCTCGTAATCAAAAGTTTAAAGCAAATAGGTGTTTGGCCTGTTGTGCCTTTGCATGGTGGAGGGGCTGCCTCCTTACGGCCTCAATGCATGCCGCCCTCCTCCTTTTTCAGCCAGGCTTAGGACCGGCCTAGGCGGAGTTAGCTTCTTAAAACTAATAAGTTAAGGATCCCGTTACACGCCCATTGAGGCATATTGGGAATATGGTGTTAGGCCCATATTTTTTTGACCATCGGTACACTAGGGGTGATGTGGTCAGCATCATGCCGGCCGCCCCTTCCCAGAGTTGCTCTGGTACCCAATTGGGGCTGGGTCGACCCAGGAGCCGTTTGTGGCCTAAAAAAATCCCACTGCATCTGGGGATCGAACCACAGATCACTGAGCTAGGAAGCCAGTGCACTAACCACTATGCTACCACAGCTTCCAATAAGTTAAACTTGCTGCTATATTCTAGTAATTAACTCAGAATTTCAATTTATTTGGGGGCGGGGGACTGGTAAGTAACATAGTCGGTTTATTGCTGTAACTTTGAATTTTGTTTAAAATGTATTATTTGTATTAATTTAAATCTAATTTTACTATAAGTTACCGATGTGCATGAATCATAAAAGAAGGAAAATACTGGAATATGCTCCTTCACGCATACTGGAAGGTGACTAGCATCAGCTTGTGCATAGAGCTAGCAACCTCATCATGTGAAATATTGCCTTACTGTAAGGTGACTAGCATTGGCTTGTGCATAGAGCTGACAATCTCATTATGTGAAATATTGCCATACTGTAAGGTGACTAGCATCAGCTTGTGCATAGAGCTAGCAATCTCATCATGTAAAATATTGCCATACTGTAAGGTGACTAGCATCCGCTTGTGCACAGAGCTAGCAATCTCATCATGTAAAATATTGCCATACTGTAAGGTGACTAGCATCAGCTTGTGCATAGAGCTAGCAATCTCATCATGTAAAATATTGCCATACTGTAAGGTGACTAGCATCAGCTTGTGCATAGAGCTAGCAATCTCATCATGTAAAATATTGCCATACTGTAAGGTGACTAGCATCAGCTTGTGCACAGAGCTAGCAATCTCATCCTGTAAAATATTGCCATACTGTAAGGTGACTAGCATCAGCTTGTGCACAGAGCTAGCAATCTCATCATGTAAAATATTGCCATACTGTAAGGTGACTAGCATCAGCTTGTGCACAGAGCTAGCAATCTCATCATGTAAAATATTGCCATACTGTAAGGTGACTAGCATCAGCTTGTGCACAGAGCTAGCAATCTCATCATGTAAAATATTGCCATACTGTAAGGTGACTAGCATCAGCTTGTGCACAGAGCTAGCAATCTCATCATGTAAAATATTGCCATACTGTAAGGTGACTAGCAATCAGCTTGTGCACAGAGCTAGCAATCTCATCATGTAAAATATTGCCATACTGAAAGGTGACTAGCATCAGCTTGTGCACAGAGCTAGCAATCTCATCATGTAAAATATTGCCATACTGTAAGGTGACTAGCATCAGCTTGTGCACAGAGCTAGCAATCTCTTCATGTAAAATATTGCCATACTGTAAGGTGACTAGCATCAGCTTGTGCACAGAGCTAGCAATCTCATCATGTAAAATATTGCCATACTGTAAGGTGACTAGCATCAGCTTGTGCATAGAGCTAGCAATCTCATGTAAAATATTGCCATACTGTAAGGTGACTGTCGTAAATTTATTTTGAGAGAAAAGAGTCGTAGAAATAGTGGTCCGGTTTAGAGTGGAAAATGATGATGGAAAGCTCAGTGATAGAAAATGTATATATTAAATAGTTGCTTCACAGCGTGCTGGAGGAGAGTAAAGACAGACTTATTTACGACAAATCGCTTCTCTCAATCTTCTCTTCCGCTCTCCTGGTCAAACAATTATTTGCCAGTTTTCCAGACACTCATCTGCGCTCACACCGATTTGGTGTTTTTCACACACACAGACGATGTAGATACAAACTATATTGAACGAATAGGGGAAAAGTTGGGCTTTGGGTATATCCAACACAGAACTAAATGAGTTTATGTGATTTTATTCACTTTAGACATCAATCACTAACAAATATCAGGTATTACATAAATTATCATAAGTACACAAATGCAAATAACAAATTTGGGAGGGGTGAAGAAGATTGGTATCGACTAAGCCCTTCCCGCTTATTAGACAAAGACAAACCCAGTCCAGAGATAGATAATATCAGGAACGTAGGTACGTTAACCTAACAGTGAAGTTAATTACTCTGAAAGAGGTGTTACAAAGTTAGGTATAGGTGATAGAAAAAAAACCTGTTCTTCCCAGCTGTTCTTCCCTTTACTAAGCAAATGGAAAGGAGGGGGTTTTTAAACAGAGTTAACCAATTAGCAACTCCCCCTTAAAGGAACAATGCAGGGAATACAGAAAATTATATTACTAGGCAAGAAAGTTAACAACAGGTTTACAAAAGAAAATGATTAAATTTCCTGTCATTCATACACACGCGTGAGGATCCACACTCATATACTCACACACTTACCGAATGCAGCCTCAGACGATCCATAAAAAGTATATAAAAACAGCAAGTAATCTTTGACATATGAACTGTCTAATCCTTCGATGTCCCGCCCCAGATGTTTGCGAGGTTTTGTTGGTAACAAATATTCTCACTTATCGCAAGACTTGAAGACTAAGAGTTCTCGTGTTTTTATTATATATATATATATAAGGAGTCTATGGGATGGCACTAACACGGTTCGGCACAGGGGTGAAAATGAAGTGGTCTCTTTTAATCCTCCGCTATGGTAAAATTCCTTCAATGCGTGATGATAGTTTTATTAAATCCAATTGAGGAAAAAAAAACTAGGCTGTCACAGTCAGGAAAATATGTACTCTCTCACAGTAAACAGTAAATATGATATCGCTACTGGCGATGAGTACCTTCCAGTTTATCTTACAGGTTTGTAAGGGTAATTTGATGATTATTCTTTAAAAAGTTCTTGGGTGGGCTTTATTTCATTTAATTCTGACAGCTAGGTCGCAAGGACCGCCACAAGATTATATTTTAAAAGAAATGTTTCTTCAATATGACTGGAAGTTTATAGGATGATTTCTTTATTTCTTTCTTTATTTAGCTGGGACCGCAGGTACGATCACTCTGTGTGAAAGAAAAAAAAAAGACATGTAACATACCGAAAAATCAAGCGCGATAAATTTCCCGTTAAGCCTATAATACACTCGAGTATTTAATTATGTATTTAATAAACACTGCGCGAATTCTAGTGGTTAAAAACACACATCTATAAAACTAGGACTTAACTGAATTTATTAATTATAAATTCCTTCGCGACTTTAAAAGTTAATTTAAGCATCTATTATCTTTTGAAATAATATAATAGATAGATCATTATATTTACAACTGGAACTATTGAGACGGTTTAATTTAATAGGTTTAAATTAACACAAAATCCAATGAAATATAATGAATGAACTAGACCACTGATCACTTTACACAATATATATATTACCGCTTTGCACAGAAATAGAATTCACTGCAAATAAAATGAAAATCCAGGGGATAATCTAGCAAGATTTCAAATATCGCTAGTGCTACTATCAAGTTCTGGCCAGCGAATGATAACGTGTCTAGTCTTCATGGTCTATTTATCTAAAATGGAATGTAAGTTGAGTGGGACATGATAAACTTGACAACTTATTTGATCTCACGAACTTTTGGGGATCTGACCGCCAAATCAAGAGAAGAAGCCGCACCCTGGTCTTCGTATCCGCTCGCTGCTGCCCGTTTCGGCTTTCCCCCGTTCGCTTGGTTGCGATTGACACCGAGACGCGAAATTAGCGGCAAGCAACTGCGTCTCGTATCAGGGACCACTACTGTCTTTGATAACGCCGATAGTCTCCCCTAAAATCCCTCAGTTCGTCTCTTTGATCTCGTGCCGCGTACTAAATGAGTCCCGGTGGAATGAGTTCTGGCAAACGAAAAGTTACAACAAATGTTCAGGGGTTCTAATGTTATGAAAAGCTAAAGGTCCCTTTAAATCATCCATCATATCAGGGAAAATTCACTTGTCAAACTAGACGTACGTCACAATCGTCCCCACTTTTAGACATGAAACCATTTTTCATGTTTTATTGTTTTTGACAATGGAGGTGACCTGATTGGTGATTTTAGGATGAGTGGTATCTTCAGTTTGCTCTTCTTCCTCTGTAGACCAGTTTCTACTCAGGAAATCAGCCCCGACATTCTGTCTTCCCGGAATATATTCCACTTTGAAAGAATAAACGCTTAAAAGAAGCGCCCAACGCATGATCCTTGCGTTAAATTCTTTATTGGCACCAAGAAATGCTAATGGAGCGTGGTCTGTTTGCACCGTGAAAGATGTACCATAAAGAAACTCATGATGGCGTCTGATACCGTCAATCAGAGCAAGACATTCCCTTTCAACTACGCTGTAGTTCCGTTCCGCTTTATTTAATTTCCGACTGCCATAGGCAACTGGAAATAGCATGTTCAGGTCACTGTCATCGGCTTGAAGCAGTGTTGACCCGATGCCCTGACCTGACGCGTCGACTCTCAGTACAAAAGGTTTCTTGAGGTCAGGCAACCTCAAAATGGGGTATGCAGACAACTGTCCTTTCAAAGTGCTATAAGCGTGTTCGCACTTTTGATCCCATATGACCTTATCAGGACAACCTTTCTTTGTGAGGTCAGTCAGAGGTGCCGTCAGTCCGTTGAAGTTCTGGATGTACTTCTGATAGTATGCACATAGCGATATGAAGGAACGTACGTCTTTCTTCGTTCGGGGTCTTTTTGCTGCCATTATTTTCTCCACGTTCTTCTTAATAGGCCAACTGCATCCGTGAGAAATAGTGTGCCCCAGGAAGTCTAACTGTTCAAACCCGATGAGACATTTGCTAGGTCTGGCTGTGAGACCCGTTTCCTGTAGTCTCCTGAGGAGCATAGCAACCGTAGCAATATGTTCTTCATAGGTTTCCGATGCAATTAAGATGTCATCCATGAAATTATGGATATGGGGACTTTGCAAAGGTTGTAGAAGCTTCCTCATCATCCTGGTGAACACTCCTGGTGCGTTATGCAAACCGAACGGCATCACGTTAAATGTGTAATGTCCTTCACTAGTGCTGAAAGCTAACAAAGGTTTAATTTCCTCCTTGACTGGTATTTGATAATAACCTTTACTCAGGTCTATCTTGGAGAAGATCTTTGCTTTGCTGAGCTTGGTGAACAACTCAGAAACAGTTTGGAGAGGTTCGGGCTGGAATTCCGTTACAGCGTTTAGCAACCTGTAATCAATGCACAGCCGAACTTCCTTATTGGGCTTCTGCAACAGCACTACACTCGAGCTGTAAGGAGATGTAGACTCACTGATAATTCCTGCCTGACGCAGCTTGTCTATTTCTCCGCGAAGTGCATCAGCTTTAGCGTACGGGATGGGGTAAACTCTGGTTTGAACAGGGGTCTCATTTGTTAATTTCATATCAAATTCAATGAGATTTGTTCGACCAGGTACATCCGTTAAGACTGCACTGTACTGTTTTAGTAGAGCCCTGGTTTCTGTTTGTTGTTCTGGTGAGAGATTGTCGCCGAACTTGACATCTTTAAAGGATTCTGTGGGTTGCAATGGATACTTCATGCAACCATCATCATCTTCCTCGTCTTCCGTTGCTATGGCGACAGCCAGGAGATGCTCGGAGGATGGCACCGGTCTTTCCAAATATTTCTTTAGCAGATTTATGTGGAAGACCTTCTCCTTTCCTTTGATGGAGATCTTGTAGTTGGTACGTGAGATCTTTTTAAGGACGGTAAACGGTCCTTGCCATCCGATGCGAAGTTTATTGCTTCCGGTTGGAAGTAGCAATAGGACTTTCTCCCCTGGTTGTAGTTCTCTCTCTTTTGCAGCTTTGTTGTATCTTTTAGTAATTTTAGCGCGGGCTTTCTTAAGGTTGGTAGTAGCTAGATCCCATCCTAGCTTTAGCCTTTCCTTAAGCTCAGATACATACTTGCTTGCAGAGACGACTGTCTCGTCAGCCTTCTGGTCTGTCAGGGACCGAAGTAAGGCTTCTAGTGGCCCCTTAATAGGTCTGCCAAATAAAAGTGTAGCTGGCGCAAAACCAGTAGACGCTTGGAGTACCTCTCGGTAGGCGAATAAGGCAGCCGATATATATTGGTCCCAGTCTTCCGGTTTCTCCTGACCCAGCTTACGTAACATCATGGTGAGGGTACCGTTAAAACGTTCCACGAGCCCATTTCCGGCCGGATGGTAGGGACTTGTGTGGATATGTTTGGCCCTCAAGATCTTAAAGATCTCCTCCATTAACAGGCTACGGAATTGGGATCCATTGTCCGTCAAAACTTGTTGAGGGAATCCCAACCGTGTAAAAATTTGCACAAGGGCTTCTGCGACATGCTTGGAATTAGTGCATGGTAGCGGTACGGCTTCGGCCCACATAGTGCAAGTGTCAACTAAGGTCAGGATGAACCTGTTCCTTCTTTTGGTCTTTTCCAGAGGACCAATAATGTCGACAGCAACCCGTTCAAATGGAGTCCCTACTATTGGCATTTGCCCCATAGGTACTGGGGGTGTCAAGTGCTTGGGTGCTACCCGTTGGCACTGGGCGCAGGATTTCACATACCTGACAATGTCAGAGTTCATTCCTGGCCACCAATAGTGGTTTTTTTATTCGCTGAATAGTGGCGTTTTGTCCCATATGTCCGCTAAAGGGAAGAGAGTGCCCCATTTCTAAGATCTGGTTTCTGTACTGCGTCGGTACTAGGAGCTGGTTATTCCCCGTGTCCGGGTTGCCCGTTCTACGATACAATACACCATCCTTAGAAAAGATGTCTCCGTTGTGTCTGGGGTCCTTAGCCATGGGCAGTTTTTTAAAGCAGGGCGCCAGAGTAGGGTCCTTTTGTTGCGCCTCCTTCAGTTCATTCGGCAACAAGTTTGGCGCAGGCTCCCTCTCCTTCTTGGCTTGCCCTCTTGTGGTTACCGCTTCCACAATCGGCTCCTTAGGTCTCCCAATGAACACATATCTACATCCCAGGATAACTGGGTAGATCGGATCATCCATTATGGCCGCTTTAATAACTCCTCTGACAAAGTCAGAGTGTATTTCTACCAGTGCGATAGGAAGCGTCCTGGGTGCATCACTCCTGAAAACTCCACTAAGTTTGACGGTTTCCTCTGTCTCCTGACCGGGTTTGACTAGGTGCCTAGCGACAATACAATCAAAACTTAATCCAGTGTCAAAGAGACAAGTAGTTGAGGTACCATTCAAAATTACAGTTCCTCGAGTTGAGGGTCGGTCCCCCTCAGGTTGAGAATCACTGACGTTGACTCTACCTTTCGAGGCTGTATGCAAACATCCAATGCGGTTTGCACCGGTTTGTTTGCCCTGATCAGACGTTCCTGGAGTAGGGGTCTTCCCTTTTCCTTGACCTTGGTGGCCGCGCTGCCACGTAGGCTTGTTGGGTTGATCAGAATTTGTGTTGGGGGGGTATCGGGTTTTGTAGAATTTCGATTTTTCCTGGGGGGGGGTTTCTGGGTCTTGTTATCTCGTTGGTTATAATGTTGAGAGGAAGTGGAAGAATAGGATGCCTGCTCTAGATTCTGTTTTCGAGATGGCTCATCGGTGGGTTTACGTTTAGTGCTGGGAAGTTCGGCCATTGCATTGCTATAGCGTTCGGCTTTATTGAGTATGTCTTCAAGCCTGACTGCCCCCTGTTCAGCCAAAAATCTACGAGTTTCATTCGACAAAGTGGATTTTATCTGCTCCACAAGAACAAGTTCGAGGAGTCCCTCATATGTAAGAGGTAGGTCAGATAATTCAATGCACTTTGTCAGATAACCCGTGAGACGTGAAGAGAACTGGGGAAATGTTTCCGTGCTCTCTTTTCGGCTGTTTCTAAACAACTGCAGAAACTTTCGGGCAGTCATCTCAAACTGCTGTAGTAAGGCCTTCTTCAACAGGTCATAATCATGTTGATTCGGTCCCAGCTTTGTGTACACGTCATAAGCATTGCCTTTCAGTGACGTTGAAAGTTTGAGCGCCCAGCGGGTACTCTCTAACCCATAAAGATTCGCGAGTCTCTCGAATTTTTCTAGGTAGCTGTCAATTTTTTCGTTAGGGCTAGGAAAAGATTCTAAAGAAAACGACATAGCAGTTAATTGGGCAGACTGAGTGCTGGAGAGATCCATTGTTTGAGACTGGGGCGAAGACGGCTCTCCATTATTTGAAGTAGAGGCACTCCGACTCTCTAAAGCCTTGAGCGCTAATTCATGCTGTCTTTCCTTGTCTCTCTCTTCGCGTTGTCTCTCCTTCTCTCTTTCCCTGCGGGCGTCCATCTCTGCCTCAATTTTCTTCTGCTCCAATTGACGATCGTCCGCTTCTTTCTTCCTAGCTTCTGCCCTCTCTTCCTCCGCGTCATACCTTTGAAGTTCCTGGTTGATAAACAGATTCGCAGCTTCTGTGTCTAGTCCTGAGTCCTTGGCCTCTTGCCTCAAAAGAGATCTTATCCTAATTCTCTCTGCCATTGTCAAAGAACTGGATGCTTCTAAGACTAGAGAATAGTAAGATGGAACAAGAAGGGGAAAACTCAAAGCCGCTACGAAAAAACCCAAAGTAAAAAAAATTTACTAGAGTTACCTCCTACCTGTACTGTGCAAACTTATCGCTGCTATTATCTGGCAATTAAGGCTCTAAACGCAAGCGACTATGCCACTAAATGGTAAGTTACACTGGAAAAGAATCTACTTTTACTAACAGTAGAGAAAAATTTAAATTAATACAATTTAAAAGGAAAAAAAAAATTTTTTTCCCTAAATTTTAAATCTCTGACAACAAACTCCGTCCCTAAAGTCAATTATTGAGATGAGACGTTGTTAACTTAATTTTTAAAAATCAGAACAATCCGTCTTTAGCTAAGCTCAACTCTTTTTAACTTCAAAAACCTTAGTGACTGTAAAACAATCACGCAATCCCAGCAACTCTTATAAAGAATGAAATATAATTATCTCCGCCAGAGGATAATAAAATAGCAAATATTTTTGTTTATCTGTACTTTCTACTGCTGTGGAGAGAAAACAACCTGTAAATATGCTGTGTGGACAACCCAAATACTTAAAGAACGTTTGTCTAGGGGTGTAATTATTTATTTATTTCCTAATTCACAAGACAAATCATTCACACTCTACCTAGTTAGACCCAGACTAAATCAGACTCAAAATATCTTTAACCCGGCTATGCGATTGCCTCAAATGTAGCTCAAGATCCCAGAACCAGCCCACAAATATGTGTGTATCAAATGTATCTCAAAATAATCCCGGCGAGCCAGCCAAATATTGTCGTAAATTTATTTTGAGAGAAAAGAGTCGTAGAAATAGTGGTCCGGTTTAGAGTGGAAAATGATGATGGAAAACTCAGTGATAGAAAATGTATATATTAAATAGTTGCTTCACAGCGTGCTGGAGGAGAGTAAAGACAGACTTATTTACGACAAATCGCTTCTCTCAATCTTCTCTTCCGCTCTCCTGGTCAAACAATTATTTGCCAGTTTTCCAGACACTCATCTGCGCTCACACCGATTTGGTGTTTTTCACACACACAGACGATGTAGATACAAACTATATTGAACGAATAGGGGAAAAGTTGGGCTTTGGGTATATCCAACACAGAACTAAATGAGTTTATGTGATTTTATTCACTTTAAACATCAATCACTAACAAATATCAGGTATTACATAAATTATCATAAGTACACAAATGCAAATAACAAATTTGGGAGGGGTGAAGAAGATTGGTATCGACTAAGCCCTTCCCGCTTATTAGACAAAGACAAACCCAGTCCAGAGATAGATAATATCAGGAACGTAGGTACGTTAACCTAACAGTGAAGTTAATTACTCTGAAAGAGGTGTTACAAAGTTAGGTATAGGTGATAGAAAAAAAACCTGTTCTTCCCAGCTGTTCTTCCCTTTACTAAGCAAATGGAAAGGAGGGGGTTTTTAAACAGAGTTAACCAATTAGCAACTCCCCCTTAAAGGAACAATGCAGGGAATACAGAAAATTATATTACTAGGCAAGAAAGTTAACAACAGGTTTACAAAAGAAAATGATTAAATTTCCTGTCATTCATACACACGCGTGAGGATCCACACTCATATACTCACACACTTACCGAATGCAGCCTCAGACGATCCATAAAAAGTATATAAAAACAGCAAGTAATCTTTGACATATGAACTGTCTAATCCTTCGATGTCCCGCCCCAGATGTTTGCGAGGTTTTGTTGGTAACAAATATTCTCACTTATCGCAAGACTTGAAGACTAAGAGTTCTCGTGTTTTTATTATATATATATATATATATAAGGAGTCTATGGGATGGCACTAACACGGTTCGGCACAGGGGTAAAAATGAAGTGGTCTCTTTTAATCCTCCGCTATGGTAAAATTCCTTCAATGCGTGATGATAGTTTTATTAAATCCAATTGAGGAAAAAAAAACTAGGCTGTCACAGTCAGGAAAATATGTACTCTCTCACAGTAAACAGTAAATATGATATCGCTACTGGCGATGAGTACCTTCCAGTTTATCTTACAGGTTTGTAAGGGTAATTTGATGATTATTCTTTAAAAAGTTCTTGGGTGGGCTTTATTTCATTTAATTCTGACAGCTAGGTCGCAAGGACCGCCACAAGATTATATTTTAAAAGAAATGTTTCTTCAATATGACTGGAAGTTTATAGGATGATTTCTTTATTTCTTTCTTTATTTAGCTGGGACCGCAGGTACGATCACTCTGTGTGAAAGGAAAAAAAAAAGACATGTAACATACCGAAAAATCAAGCGCGATAAATTTCCCGTTAAGCCTATAATACACTCGAGTATTTAATTATGTATTTAATAAACACTGCGCGAATTCTAGTGGTTAAAACACACATCTATAAAACTAGGACTTAACTGAATTTATTAATTATAAATTCCTTCGCGACTTTAAAAGTTAATTTAAGCATCTATTATCTTTTGAAATAATATAATAGATAGATCATTATATTTACAACTGGAACTATTGAGACGGTTTAATTTAATAGGTTTAAATTAACACAAAATCCAATGAAATATAATGAATGAACTAGACCACTGATCACTTTACACAATATATATATTACCGCTTTGCACAGAAATAGAATTCACTGCAAATAAAATGAAAATCCAGGGGATAATCTAGCAAGATTTCAAATATCGCTAGTGCTACTATCAAGTTCTGGCCAGCGAATGATAACGTGTCTAGTCTTCATGGTCTATTTATCTAAAATGGAATGTAAGTTGAGTGGGACATGATAAACTTGACAACTTATTTGATCTCACGAACTTTTGGGGATCTGACCGCCAAATCAAGAGAAGAAGCCGCACCCTGGTCTTCGTATCCGCTCGCTGCTGCCCGTTTCGGCTTTCCCCCGTTCGCTTGGTTGCGATTGACACCGAGACGCGAAATTAGCGGCAAGCAACTGCGTCTCGTATCAGGGACCACTACTGTCTTTGATAACGCCGATAGTCTCCCCTAAAATCCCTCAGTTCATCTCTTTGATCTCGTGCCGCGTACTAAATGAGTCCCGGTGGAATGAGTTCTGGCAAACGAAAAGTTACAACAAATGTTCAGGGGTTCTAATGTTATGAAAAGCTAAAGGTCCCTTTAAATCATCCATCATATCAGGGAAAATTCACTTGTCAAACTAGACGTACGTCACAGTGACTAGCATCAGCTTGTGCACAGAGCTAGCAATCTCATCATGTAAAATATTGCCATACTGTAAGGTGACTAGCATCAGCTTGTGCACAGAGCTAGCAATCTCATCATGTAAAATATTGCCATACTGTAAGGTGACTAGCATCAGCTTGTGCATAGAGCTGACAATCTCATCATGTAAAATATTGCCATACTGTAAGGTGACTAGCATCAGCTTGTGCATAGAGCTGACAATATCATCATGTAAAATATTGCCATACTGTAAGGTGACTAGCATCAGCTTGTGCATAGAGCTAGCAATCTCATCATGTAAAATATTGCCATACTGTAAGGTGACTAGCATCAGCTTGTGCATAGAGCTAGCAATCTCATCATTAAAATATTGCCATACTGTAAGGTGACTAGCATCAGCTTGTGCATAGAGCTGACAATCTCATCATGTAAAATATTGCCATACAGTAAGGTGACTAGCATCAGCTTGTGCATAGAGCTGACAATCTCATCATATCAAATATTGCCATACTGTAAGGTGACTAGCATCAGCTTGTGCATAGAGCTGACAATCTCATCATATAAAATATTGCCATACTGTAAGGTGACTAGCATCAGCTTGTGCATAGAGCTGACAATCTCATCATATAAAATATTGCCATACTGTAAGGTGACTAGCATCAGCTTGTGCACAGAGCTAGCAATCTCATCATATAAAATATTACTACAGAAACCACCACTGTAAGAGTCAGTACATGCCTTGATGAAGGCTTCCTGCAAGGAGACCAGGTGTAATGGTGGCTCCATCAGGTGTAAGATGATAAATGATGATATGAATAATGTGTAGTGAATTTTAATTTTTTTTTTTTTTTACTGCTAGAACTGAGTAGATGAAAAACTGTCAATACTGGTGTCTTAATACCTGAAGTGGAAGTTGGCGTTGTAACCTGTAAAGTTGCTGGTGTCGTATCTTGTTGTGAAGTGGAAGCTTGGGTAGTAACTTGCTGTGAAGTGGCCGTTGAACGTGGAGATGACATGGCCACTGTACTTGAGCTTGAAGTAGCTGTAATTGCTAAGGATGATGTAGCTATAACACCTGGAGATGATGTAGCTATAACACCTGGAGATGATGTAGTTATAATACCTGTAAATGAGGTGGCCATAATACTTGATGTAGCAGATGTTCTTGTAACTGAAGTAGCCACAATGCTTGGAGATAAAGTGGCTGTTGTAGCTAGAGCTGTTGTGGATGTAATAGTGGGTGTAACACCTGGAGCTGATGTGACTGTCATACCTGGAAATGATGTAGCAGCAGTGTTTGAAGCTGAACTGGACATAATGCCCGAAGATGATATGGTTTTAATACCTGAATCTGAAGTGGCAGCAACACCTGTAGACGATGTGGTCATAGTACCGAGAGATGATATGGCTGATGTACTTTGAACTGAAGTGGCTGTTATAGTTGGAGATGATGTGGCTGTTGTTCTTGCAACTGCAGTGATTGTAATATCTGGAGCTGATGTGGCTATAATGTCTGGAGATGATATAGCAATAGTACTTGGAGCTAAAGTAGCTGTAAATCCGGTTGATAATGTGGCTATATTACCCAGATAAGGTGTGGTTGTCGTACCTGCCACTGAAGTGCTTGTAATATCTTGAAAGGATGCAGCCATTGTACTCTGAACTGAAGAGACTGCAATACGTGGAGATGATGTGGCTGTAAAATCCAGAAATGATGTGGCTGTAAAATTCAGAGCTGATGTGGCTGTAAAAACCAGAGATGATATGGTTGAAACTGAAGTAGCTGAAAAGCCTGGATATGATGTTACAGCTGTACCTGAAATATTTGTAATATCTGGATTTAACAAGGCTGTAGTATCTGAAGATGAAGGCGCTTTCACACCAGAAGATGACGTGACTGTAGTACCAAGAGATAACGTTGTTGTGGCACTTAAAGTCGATGTTGCTATTGTACTTCCAGCTGAACTGGTTGCAGTGCTTGAAGATGATGTTACTAGAACACTTGGAAATATAGTGCCTGTAACTGCGGAAGATGATGTGGTTCCAATACCTGGTAATGATGACAAAAAAAAAAAGAAGCTGAAAATGATGTAGATGTAAGAACAAGGATGTTAACTTAAGGATACAGATGTCCAAAGAGTTTTCAATTTTTTTTTTTTTTTAGGAAATGCATGGGGAATCTGATATCCAAAGTCATGCATTAAAACTAAATTTTTTTTTTTAATCTTGGCGTGTTAATGCTTTGAAACATGGAAAACAAGGAAGAGCAACAACAATAAAACCCAAAAAGTTAAAAATTAACCTGAAAGAATGTTTGCATAGAAAATAATATCACATGGTATGACAACGACCATTGTGAAAATGAGCAAAAGCATGAAACAAATTGTTGAGGATGGTTGCATGGTTTGCAAGCATCTGGGTTTTAGCTCGATTTGGATGGTTGCACCATGAAACACCTCGGCTGAATAAATAAATGAAATAGATTGCATATATTGATGCATGATGCGTTAGACATAGTAACGACAGTCGTTGTGTGGCCTTCAAGGCAAATGGCAGTGTTTCAAAATATGTGGCATGGCCACTTAGCCAAAGTGTTTTAAAGATGTGGTATAACCACTCAAAAGTGATAGTGCATAACTAGAAAGTTATATTTAAAGCAGAAATAAAGAATGTATAAGGACCCTTGAGTCTTAAAATATAAGACGGCAATATTAGCCGCAATAATTTATGATTAACGTAAGTCGTAAAATATGGAAACGCAGTTAGAATATGTACGGCTGATTAAGCCTGGCTTTGAATGCCAAAGTAAATTAATATATTAGACAGTGTATCTAATAGAATTAACAGAATGTTTAATTCTGTATAAATATAAGAATTATGCCAAACAGTTTTGGTGGAAATATAATCGAACGTTAATTATAACGATAATGTATCGAACATACAATGTCTGTAAAAAATATAGACTCTACGCTATAATGTATCCAGTGCTCTTGATGTAAACTATATTAAGTAGTGTCTTTGATTCATGATGGAAGAATGAATCCTTATTAAATTATTATGTCGTCAAAAACTGGTCTTATTCAGTAACGTATTCAAGGTTCCAGTTATGACTGTTTTTATGAAGAATGACCATTGACCTTCAAATGAATACACAAGTTGTCACACTGGTAATATGAAATGAAACGATATAACAAATATATATATGAACTTTTATTGGAAGCACGTTTAAAATGGAATTACTTGAAAGAAGTATCAAAAGAATCCATGGTTGTAATCAATATCGATACCGAGTGGAACACAGAACAGATGATCAAATAATTGTACGAAACATAATACTAGACTAACCCATTTAAATCAGTGAAACGCCCATAACACAAATGCAAGTAGAATGATAGGTAAGGAAAATATAATGGATATGGATAGGACGTACACACGCACTGTAAACGTCATTGGCTAACATTATCAGATTGGAAAGGTGTGTGTCAGAGAGGAATGAGTGTGTAATCAGGCTATGGCATAGATGTGGTACATGTGTAAGAGTAAATGACCAAGATGGGATGGTTTTGGAAATACCTGGTTAAAGATCTATGCTCCACAGGGAGAAGGCAGGTGAAGAGAAAGAAGAATGTCTACCACCACAGTATACCTGGTACTGATGTGACTGTAGAGTCAGGTAAAGAAGTGGTATTAGTACCTGGCAAAAATATCGGCCCAGTATCTGTCAAGACGTCAGAGAATGACAGTGATGTGGGTGTAGTAACTGTCAAGAATGTTGGGGATATTACACAATGATGTTGGTGAAGGAACTGTAAAGAATGTCAGAGAATATTAGATAATGAAGTGGGTGTAGTAACTGTCAAGAATGTTGGGGAATATTAGACAATGATGTGGGTGAAGTAACTGTCAAGAATGTTGGGGATATTACACAATGATGTTGGTGAAGGAACTGTAAAGAATGTCAGAGAATATTAGATAATGAAGTGGGTGTAGTAACTGTCAAGAATGTTGGGGAATATTAGACAATGATGTGGGTGAAGTAACTGTCAAGAATGTTGGGGATATTACACAATGATGTTGGTGAAGGAACTGTAAAGAATGTCAGAGAATATTAGACAATGATGTGGGTGTAGTAACTGTCAAGAATATTGGGGAATATTAAACAATGATGTGGGTGAAGTAACTGTCAAGAATGTTGGGGAATATTAGACAATGATGTGGGTGAAGTAACTGTCAAGAATGTTGGGGAATATTAGACAATGATGTGGATGTGACAACTATCAAGAATGTCAAGGAATATGAGACAATGATATGGGTGTGGTAACTGTCAAATTTGACCAGGAATATTAGACAATGATGTGGGTGTGGTAACTGTCAAATGTGACCAGGAATATTAGACAATGATGTGGATGTAACAACTATCAAGAATGTTGGGGAATATTAGACAATAATGTGGATGTGACAACTATCAAGAATGTCAAGGAATATTAGACAATGATGTGGGTGTGGTAACTGTCAAAAATGTCAGGGAACATAAGGCAATTATGGTGGTGTGATATCAAGAATGACAGGAAGTATAAGACAATGATGTAAATGTATGAATGTTGTAAGAAGCTACCACATCCTGTAGAAACTTCAAGCCATAAAAACTTCAACAAAAACTGTGGCTAAGTAGTTAGATTGCTTTCCTCTCCCAACACAGATACTGTGATATGGGATCAAAACCTGGTAGCATCACACTCCAGTCTACCTAGTGTCATGAAATGGCTTAATTAAGAGTCTGTCTGAGTAAAGAGACAAGACACCAGTTTTGAGGAAAGTCTGAGAAGATATATTAAGATGAGAATTAAAGTGACTTTGGGCCCAGGTATTGGTGCCACAACAAGTGCCCTATTTGCTCTATCCTTGCTAAGACTAGGATTGTAATAATTAAGCTGTTATATTACCTGAGAGCATTGTTGCAGTTGTAGAAGCTGAGGTTTTTGAGTAAGCCAAAGTAGTTAAATTATACAAATTTGTTGTAGATGCTGAAGTTGTAATCACCATCATCACAGACTCACACACACCAAAACAAACTTTGTCTGGTCTTGCTGGGGTTTCCTGTTCAGGATAGGTCATTTCACCCTGAGAATTTACTGTCCCACCAACTTCATAAAAGATGAAGGGACACACAACTCTGTTACTATGGAGATCAACATCGCTAATGTCTCCTGTTAAAGACTGACGCTTGAAGATGAAGGTTGAGATGCCATTTTCCCGCTTGCCACTTATAAGTTGCACATTGTTTATTGTGTCAGGTTCACCTGGTATTCTGCCTGTTGCATATCTGATGTGGAAACAGGACAAATATTAATGGTTACATATCATACGTATTTCATTCATTCATAACCCTCCACTCCCAAAGGAGCATAGGCCTTCTTGTTTATGCATATATGATCAATCTGATACGTGTTGTTCTACTTTTATTCAGCATAAAAGTCAATGTTGTAAAAACATATTCTTCGTGCAGCATCTGCCACAACATCTCATCATGTAAAACAAATTTCCACAGAAACCACTATTGCAAGAGCATGTCACAAGAGCATGTCACAAGAGCATGTCACTGCTTGGTGAAGGTTTCTGTGGGACCAGCTACAGTGGTGGCTGTATGTTCTAAGAACAGCGGCGCAAAGAAAAATAATGACGACCTGCCAGAACAGAACATCAACTTGAGACAAGGAATTAACATGGACAAATATTCATCATTTTTTGTGCTTCAAATCAACTTGCTATAGGTAGGAAAAGGTAGCAAGGGAGGAAACTGATCAGCCCATTTCTTGATGATGAACCTAGCACAGGTCTGTTGCCTTTTATCACAATTCCTTGGGAACAGCTTTGTTTTGAAAACCAGGTTTTTTTTTTTTCAGTTTTCAGATGTTGCCTAAATCACACTAAAAAGTAACCCAAATAGTCTATAATAGCCCTAAGTCAGCCACAATAGACAAAAATATCCCAAATTGTGATTGATAATGTTAAGTTAATCAGAATCGACCTCACTGCACTCTGGGTAAACCCATAGGTGCTCAGTCTCCCTTAGCAAATGTCAAAGAGTATGAATGCTAATTGTACCTGTAGCACGCTGGTTGTACATACGACGGAAGCATCCTCTCTCACGTCCATTTCTGCTAGTCCCACATTTGATGGTTAACTCCAAAAGCCTCAGCCTTGTTGATTCATCCATTGCAGTGTCATTATCCAGCAGGCGATTATTAATAGCCCTTAGTATCTCTCCCTTATCCATGTCCAGTGTCCCCACTATCGGTGATCTCGAGGCCAGTCTGTCAGCTCTCTCATTGCCACGTACCACTGCATGACCAGAGCAGTAGATCCACACGTTTTTCAAGACTTGAGGATTCTATTGATGTTTTCCATTCCTGCCGCAGCCATCCGTTCTGAACTTTCCAAAGCATGCTTGAGAGTCTGACAATATAACTGCCCTGGTTGATGGAGTTTCAGACAGCCACCTCAGTGCTGCAGTAACTGCCTTTACCTCCAATCTCATGCTGGTGGTTGTTGTCATGTAGGCTCCACTCTTTTTAGCAACGGCCCTGCCCTTTATTCTTGCAGAGAGCCCCATCCTGATTTCTCACCATGGACTACAGACCCATTAGTGTACACAATGGCGATCCACAACATGATCAATTATCAGCTGATTAATCTCTAGCTCTGCTTTTCCATTGCCCCGAGATCTGCACTCTCTGCCAAGGCTAATGATGACCTGCTGGTAGTTTATCCAGTTCTCCACTGACTTACTCCACTCTTCCCCCCTTTGGATACATTTTCAACCCTGGTCACCTGAACAATCGTAGCCTCTGCCTGTGCCATCCATGACATCCCCCTCTTGATACTTGCTCCTTTGATGTCAGCTACATTCTCATGTAGGGGGTGTCTTTTGTCGGTCGTTACCCGCATATATGCTTTTGCCTGGGCCATCGCATATCTGGATCTAATCAATAGCAATCCGAGCATGTATCTCATTGTCACAAAGGGGGTATCATACGTACAGCCCAAAACTAGTCGCATCCCTTCATTTTTAATGCGTTTCAGTTGTTCACATTGTGACACTGACAGCGTGAGTATTCCTAGCCCGTAATCGATTACTGAAATCACAAGCTGATTATACAGGAGAAAAAAATAGTCTCTGTTCCAAGTGCGCATCAGCCATTGTTTTTAAAGCTGCCAGTCCTCGCTTACACTTCTGTATGATCAGTTCGACATGATACTTGAATGATAGCCCACGATCAAACATTGCTCCCAGATACTTCAGCCTGTCTTGCCTTTCAATATTCTGCCCATTGAAATTGATGTCTGGAAGGTCTGCTTTAACTATGAAGTTGTTCAAAGAGCACCACATCACACAGGCCTTATTGGGATTGACCCTTGATCCACTTTCCTCTCACCATTTAGAAACCGCCTATAGTGTCTCTTGTATGTCTTAGACCATTTCCTGTCTGTCTGAGCCAGTTTTGTACATGAGTATGTCATCTGCGAAAGTTAATGTTCGTCCCAGTCCTGTTGGTTGAAAGGTTGCTACTTTTGCTGTGTAGATGTTAAACAGCACTGGTGATAGTGGAGAACCCTAGTGGAAGTCCCGGGCAAATGCGCATTGGTTCTGATGTCCAAGTTCCCAAGCAAAATGCAATTGAGCTCTCCATTAAGGCAGCTGCAATCCACCTTTTTATCCAAGGGTTTACACCACATGCCATTATAGTCTATTAGGGTTGCAAAACCCACACTGTTATAAGCATCCTCTAGGTCAATTGCAACAGTCACCGTTTCTCTTTTACCCTAGAATCCCTCGTTCACATAGTATGCAAACATTCCAGCGTTACCCCATGTTGTTTTCATAGGCCTATAGCTTCCCATGGTATCAGGAAGGATGTGTGCATTTTCGAGGTGGCTCATTACTTGTCGTGCAAATATCTTTTCAAGTAATTTATCATAGACATTCTGTAGTGTGATAATTCGATAGCTGTAGAGCAGTGTTGGGTCTTTGCCAGGTTTAGGAAGTGGCCGAAGGTAACTGTGTAGCCAGTCTTCCGGCACCTCAGCATTCTGTATGGTGGTATTGAAATCGCTCACCATATCTATAATGGCTGTGTCATCGAGCTGTTTAATGTGATAGTATTGTACACCATCAGGACACGGAGCAGTGTTTCTGTTGGTTTTCAATGTGTACACCACATCCTCTTCAGAAATGAGATCAAAATATATCTGGCCTCTTAGGGCATTTTCCAGCACACTGTCCTTTATTTTCAGGCAAGCACTTTTGTCACCTTTATCCGTTTGTTCACATATCGATTGAACAATGCTCTTCCCTTCTCTTCATCCATCTTCAGGCTTAGTCCTGTAGAGCTTTTAATATTAGGGATGGGTTGACTTGCACTTTTCCTATTCATTCTTTGATGTAAGGACCAGAATTTCTGTAGGTTTTTTTCCGTGCCCACCTGTGTCACAAAGTCCTCCCACACTTTATCCTTGGCCTCCCTTGCCAAGCTCTTAAATCTATGAATGGCTCTTTGCATATTGTGATCGAAAAGAAGCCCAAAGTAACTTTCTATTTTCCATAATATTTCAGTTTTCGGGAGTTTGAATAAAAGGATAAAGACCTGTGTAGTAAAGTCTCTAACACTTCACTCCCCTAAGGAAGTATGGGATTCCTTTACCGTTTATAAGGAGGAAGCATGCTTCCACGTATAAGAATACATAAAGCAACATGGATATCCCCAGACAACAGGACACAAAATCAATGTTATCATTTGTGCATACAAGAAGAAGTCTGAATCACCACTACATGACATACAATTGTGTACACTTGCTCTAGTGGTGGCAGATCCCATATATTCCGATGGCCGAAATAAAGATGAAACAAAAGATATACAACAACACATGGCTATATACAACAGCTTAATGTGTGATATTTCACAAATCAAGAAACAAAATTTATGGTTAAAATATCTAAAAAATACCAGGTGCTTCAACAACCAGATGATGATGCAAATAGTGAAGACCACTGGAAACAGATAAAATATATGTGCTATGAAACATTCACGTTTAGGCTTTTGGGGGAAAAGAGAATGCCAGTATGAAGCATAGATAACAACAAAGACCATAGATGAGATAAAGGAAATTAAAAACTAGATTTAAACAGAGGCAAAATCATAAGTTCTAGAGCAAAGGCTCATGAGTAATACATATGAACAAACATAGAGAAAGATGAAGCATCAGAAGAGATGAGAGGACATGTATATTACTGTGATGCCAAGAGAGGCAGAGAAAGCTGCAGTCAAGGGCAGCATGAAAGACATGTAAAATCACACATAGATACTCAAAGGAAAATATAAGCATTCCAACTGATTTATCAAAGACAAGAATGGAAAAGTGCTTAGCAACATAGAAGAGCAAATAAAGAGTTGGACAGAACATCTTGAGGAACTTCTAAATAGGCCAGCTCTACAAAATCCCTCAGTGACCCAGCCAACAGTAAAGACACTTACAAGCTATCAATGAAACATCAAATAAGGAAGGAATGAAGAAAGACACAGCTTTTAACAGGTGGAAAAGCTGCTGACCCAGATAACATTCAAGAAGAGGCCATGAAATCAAACACTGACACCTTTACAGAGATACCATACAAACTACTCAGTGGTGTGCTGTGCAGGTGGCCTTAGTTTATCTTTTCTCCAATTTTGCTGGCAATACAAAATATTGTTAAGCTTCAATTATTTAGATCCTGTCTGTCATTTTGCCAGCCAACTCAAGCTGGTCTTCAATTGTCCTCTAATTGTGCCATTCAATAAATGATATTCTAGATCTTTCTTTCCTCTAATTTTGCCAGTCAGAACCATATTTTCTTACCTTGGGATAGAAGGACTGAAATGGTATGATAAGATCACCAATCAGGAACTAATGTCGGGAACAAGAAAAGTGCCAGCAGAATAAGAGATGACAAGAAAACGCTGGCACTGAGTACACATACACTGAAGAAACCTGTTGACAGCATAACAAGGCAATTCCAAGAGAAGTAGATGGAGAATAAAAAACACATGGAGAAAGATACTGGAGACAGAGATAACAGGGATAAAAAAAGACCCGGAAAGACCTTGAATGCATGGCACAGTACAGGAATGCATGGCACAGTACAGGAATGCATGGCACAGTACAGGAATGCATGGCACAGTACAGGAATGCATGGCACAGTACAGGAATGCATGGCACAGTCCAGGAAAGCTTGGCATGAATTTGTTGGCCTATGCTCCTTAGGGATTTGAGGGGTAGTTAATGAATGACAATATGTTCTGAATATTCCTTCTTATATTTTTGAATGTTGTTATTCTGGTATAGACAGCTTCTTTGAGTTTTCATGGTGATATCTTGGGTGTTATCAATGACAATGTTGGTTAAAATAATGTTGGTGGCAATAATAATTAAAAGGAAGTAAAGTTACACGCCCATTGAGGCATATTGAGAATATGATGTTAGGCCCATATTTTCTTGACCATCGGCAGACTAGGGGTGATGTGGTCAGCATCATACTGGCCGTCTTAACCTTCCCAGATTTGCTCTGGTACCCAGATCATGAGGCTGGGTCGACCCCAGAGCAGTTTGCTGCCTAAAAACTCCCACCTCAAATGGGGATCGAACCATGGACCAACGAGTTAAGAAGGCAGTGTGGCAATAATAAAGAGGATACTTATGTTTATAGGGATATCTTAATAATGATGATTTTGGTTATAATGATAATAATATTGGAGGAAATAAGGAAGAGGATACATATAAGCTGATGTCTATGGTGTCATGATAATAATGGTCTATATTATAATAATGTTGGTGGTGATAATAAAGAGAATAATTATGTTTATAAGGATGTCTTAATAATGATGATGTTGGTTATAATGATAATAATGTTGGAAGAAATAATGAACACGATGGTTACATACATGCTGATGTCTATGGTGTCATGATAATAATGGTGTAGATTATAATAATGTTGTAGTTGATAATAAAGAGGATAGTTTTGTTTATGGTGATGTCTGTGATGTTACTGATAATGACAATGTTGTCTATAATTATAATAATTTTTGGTGGCAATAATGAAGCTTATGATTATGGTGATTTTTGCAGTGTTACTGATAATGATGATGTTGGTTATAATGATAGTAATGTTGGAGGAAACAATGAAGAGCATGGTCACATACATGCTGATGTTTGTGATAATGATAATAATGTCAGAGGAAATAATGAAGAGGATATGTTGATGTCTGTGATGTTATTGATAATGATGTTGTTGGTTATAATAATGTTGGTGGCAATAATAAAGAGGATGATTATGTTATAAGTGATGTCTATGATGCTAATGATGACACTCATTGCAATGATGGTGAAAATAATGATGAGAACGACGAAGATCTCACCTATCAGACACAACTGGAACACTGTAAGCTCCAACAGCATCTTGAGTGAAATAAGCGGCAATAACATCCATACCAGACTGGCAGAAATTATATGAAGATAATTTATTTGAAGAATAGAAATGGCGTGGTGCCACAAGACACAGACACAGATCACAATGACTCAGGCCTTCTTGCCAGCAGATCTTCACAATAAATTATCAATGCTGGCTTCTATATCTTACACTACGCATAAATTCAGCTTTTAGGGAACACTGGTGGTGTATACATGAGATTCAGATGATAGTTTCAGTCCTACAGTTATTCAAAAAGTAGATATAAAAACTTACATCAAGAACTACTTTAATTATCCAAACAAGAAGTGCTTTTGCTGCAATATATTTCTTTAGAAATTATGTGAGGACAGCAAACCATAAGTCAGAAGAGTTCAGGACAACCACTGGTGTAAGACAAGGTGATATCCTGTCACCTTATCTTTTCATACTCCTCATAGATGATGTCATCAAGGCATGTAAGGAGAGAACAAGAAAGTATTCAGTAGGGTACTGAAAGATGAGACAGGTCTGTATTTCAGAGCTGGCATTTGCTGATGATGTTGCCCTGATTGCTAAATCAGAGGCACATCTCCAATCCAACCTGCAAGTCTGGAAGGAAGAGCTGGAGAAGAGAGGGATGGTCATAAGCAGCTCTAAAACAAAATCCATGGTGATATCACGAGAAGAAAGAAGGCATCAGATTAAGCTGGGAGAACAGGTCCTGGAGCAGGTCGACCACTTTAAATACCTCGGAACTGTTATAGACCGGAAGGGAGGCATCAAAGAAGAGTTGGCCACTCGAAAAGCAGCAGCTGGGAGACTTTTTCAGGCCTTAAATTGATGATTCCTCAGCAAGAGAGAGGTTGGTAAGAAAATGAAGATGGCTGTATACCGCTCCACCTATGTCCCAGTCTTGACATATGGATGCGAGTCACGGGCAATGACTACAACCCACAAAAGCCAGATCCAAACCTCAGAAATGAGGTATCTGAGGAAGGTGATTGAAGTAAGAGACATGTCAAGGCCTAAAATCCCAACCCCTGCAGACCCAAGTAGAACAGTCCCAACTAAGATGGTTTGGCCATGTCTGCAGAATGGGAGAAGATCAGCTACCATGACAAGCATGGGAAACTAAGAGCCAGGGATCCAGACCTCCAGGATGACCCAGAGTCCGCTGGGAGGACAACATTAGACAATCTTTGAAGGACCAAGGACTAGAATAGAACCAGGCCAGGAGGAAGACAGCCAATAGGATAGTCTGACGCTCTCTCTTCCAAACCTCTACACCTCACGGTAGAAGGGGAATGACTAAGTAAGTAAGTATTTCTTTAACGTCTGTTATCTGGGAGTGTCCTATTGACAGAGTAGTTAGAGAGCTGGTCTCTCGTGGCAAAGGTGCCGGCTTTGAATCATGGTACCAACACATTCCAGTCTACCCAGCTGTAAATGGGTACCTGACTGTTCTTTGAGTTAGGGAAGGAAAAGGCAGCAAAGAAGGGAACTGGTCACCCCACTTGTCGATGCTGGATCTAGTATGGTGAAGCCTCTAACACTTCACTCCCCTACATCAGTATCGGCTATGGGAATATTTTACCCTTACCTTTTATGTTATCTAGATATACCACTCTTTTATGATGTATTTATATATATTGTGCATGCTTCTCACATTAAGACTGCACCACCTTCAAAGGGTACAATGATTCTATAATGAGTCAATCAATACTTTTTAAAATGAAATATAAATAACAATCAATAAACTCATTTTAAAAGAGGAACATATGATAATAACCTTGTTAACTCTTTCAGTCCCAAGCAAAAAAGTTGGTTTGGCCCAAGCAAAAATGGCCACCCCGGTGCATTTTTAAATAAATATCTCAAAACAAAAACCCGTTCACTCTTAAACACATGCGGTATTTAAAAGAATGTACTTGCAGTCGGAAATGACGTTTTGGGTGGTTTGTGTGTAGTTATAATTAGAAATAGTCTCAAACAGAGGCACATATACTAAACGCTTTATAAAGTTGATTGGGCCAAGCGCGTCTAACCCCTGAGGATATATAAAGTCGATTGGGACTTAAAGAGTTAAGGATCTACTGAATCATTACTATGATACTCTGTGAAAGAAACACAAAACAGAGATTTCATAGTTAAGAGTCAGCATGAAAGAAACACAAAACAGAGATTTCATAGTTAAGAGTCAGCATGAAAGAAACACAAAACAGAGATTTCATAGTTAAGAGTCAGCATGAAAGAAACACAAAACAGAGATTTCATAGTTAAGAGTCAGCATGAAAGAAACACAAAACAGAGATTTCATAGTTAAGAGTCAGCATGAAAGAAACACAAAACAGAGATTTCATAGTTAAGAGTCAGCATTAAAGAAATACAAAACAGAGATTTCATAGTTAAGAGTCAGCATGAAAGAAACACAAAACAGAGATTTCATAGTTAAGAGTCAGCATGAAAGAAACACAAAACAGAGATTTCATAGTTAAGAGTCAGCATGAAAGAAACACAAAACAGAGATTTCATAGTTAAGAGTCAGCATGAAAGAAACACAAAACAGATATTTCATAGTTAAGAGTCAGCATGAAAGAAACACAAAACAGAGATTTCATAGTTAAGAGTCAGCATGAAAGAAACACAAAACAGAGATTTCATAGTTAAGAGTCAGCATGAATGAAACAAATGAACAGTGTTAGTGGTATATTAAAACACTCTGTATTAAAAACAAAAACCAAAAAAAATCTAAAACTATAGTATATCATATTAAGAAACGGGAACAAACATGGTATACTAGTGTAAAAGCCCGTAATTAGATGGGAATTAAATTCAAAAGCACCAAAACCTAATGACAATTTTACTTATTAAAAAGTATTTTAAAAACCACAGTACACAAACTATGTAGCAGCAGCAAGGATCCCAATGTGTGTATATATAATTATAATTTGTATTATTATATAATAATAACATTATATAATTTATTATATAATGTTATATAATTTTATTATAATTAAAAAATATTAATAAAATAATAAAAAAATAAAATTTTATTACATTATATCATTTTATATATTTAAATTATATAATTATAAAATTATATAATTTATATTATATAATTTAAAATTGTATAGATTATATAAAATATATAAATAAATAGATATATAAAAATATCTTATAAATATAGAAGAGGTGTTAAGAATAGACAGACCTAGGGAACTGCATAATATAGTCAAACAATATTTATCACGAACAAATGTTAATATTAGTGTCTGGGAATGTGAAGGTCTGATGCTGTTCTTACAATGCATATGACTTTTAACAGATGAAAGTCAATTAAATATCTGTTAAAGTCAGTTATATAACTGGAACCACCAGGCCTTTACACCCCTCCACTTTAATATAATTCTTGTTCAGAGTTTCATCTTGATTTTGTTTGTTTTTGTTTGTTTTTTTTGTTTTTATTTACTTAACGTATTAGCATAATTGTGATTGTCCCTATTTACAATGATTTGACAAATGTGATGCCACTTTCTCATCGGCAGTTGTTCATATTATTTGGAATTGAAAACAATATATATCCTAATTATAACCCATCAGAGGTTGAACAGGATATTTTTCTTCATTAATTTTTTTAAACAAATCTTACTCGACGCTTATTAACCTTCTAGCCCTGGTATTGTCCGGCCAAAAATGGCATCTACGTCGTTCAGCCTCGTTTTCAATTCTGACATAGTTGTCATAACTCTCTATGAATCTAGGGCACTACTTGCAGCAAGCCTGCACTAAGCATTCACATGAGAGAAGTACTTGTCTACACACGAGAGAAGTACTTGTCTACACATGAGAGAAGTACTTGTCTACACATGAGAGAAGTACTTGTCTACACATGAGAGAAGTACTTGTCTACACATGAGAGAAGTACTTGTCTACACAGGAGAGAAGTACTTGTCTACACATGAGAGAAGTACTTGTCTACACATGAGAGACGTACTTGTCATACACATGAGAGAAGTACTTGTCTACACATGAGAGAAGTACTTGTCTACACATGAGAGAAGTACTTGTCTACACATGAGAGGAGTACTTGTCTACACATGAGAGGAGTACTTGTCTACACATGAGAGAAGTACTTGTCTACACATGAGAGAAGTACTTGTCTACACATGAGAGAAGTACTTGTCTTACACATGAGAGAAGTACTTGTCTTACACATGAGAGAAGTACTTGTCATACACATGAGAGAAGTACTTGTCATACACATGAGAGAAGTACTTGTCTACACATGAGAGAAGTACTTGTCATACACATGAGAGAAGTTCTTGTCATACACATGAGAGAAGTACTTGTCATACACATGAGAGAAGTACTTGTCTACACATGAGAGAAGTACTTGTCATACACATGAGAGAAGTACTTGTCATACACATGAGAGAAGTACTTGTCTACACATGAGAGAAGTACTTGTCATACACATGAGAGAAGTTCTTGTCATACACATGATAGAAATACTTGTCTACACATCAGAGAAGTACTTGTCATACACATGAGAGAAGTTCTTGTCATACACATGAGAAGTACTTGTCATACACATGAGAGAAGTACTTGTCATACACATGAGAGAAGTTCTTGTCATACACATGAGAGAAGTACTTGTCATACACATGATAGAAATACTTGTCTACACATCAGAGAAGTACTTGTCATACACATGAGAGAAGTTCTTGTCATACACATGAGAAGTACTTGTCATACACATGAGAGAAGTACTTGTCATACACATGAGAGAAGTATTTGTCATAAACACGACAGAGGTACTTTTCATACACACGAGAGAAGTACTTGTCATACACAAGAGAGAAGTACGTGTCTTACACATGAGAGAGGTACTTGTCATACACATGAGAGAAGTACTTGTCATACACATGAGAGAAGTACTTGTCTTACACATGAGAGAGGTACTTGTCATACACATGAGAGGTACTAGTCATACACATGAGAGAAGTACTTGTCATACACATGAGAGAAGTACTTGTCATACACATGAGAGAAGTACTTGTCGGCTAAAAATTTTGTGTTGATAGGAAACTCTATACACAGCATTACATCAGGAGGCAATCTGCTCATTAGAAGTGTTCACAAGACAAGAAGAAGACAAATGTTTCAGCCCTTTAACCTCTTTTACACTGTAATGGGGACAGGCCCATTACAGTCATGACTACTAAGATGGGTCATGAGTTGTTGTAGCTAGAACTATGGGATGTTTTGAGATTACCTTTACCAACTGCTGTCTCAAGCACAAAATGAAGACAAGAAACATAGAAAGGTTATGAGAAAGTGACAAGACACATCAAAAATAATAATGATAAACAAATAATATTACTAAACAAGAAATATTGATAAAAAGAAACTAACTGCAGGAGCACTGTGTAAATTTATTGTTAATATTTTGCTCCACTAGGAGCATGGAGGCATGACTGCATCTGATCATCTTGTAAAAAGCCTGCACAAGCAATCACATGATCTTGTAGGGCGGTTTTTGTAGCAATTTGTTTGCCATGAGATTGCCAGACCAATCCACAAACCCCATTTTAATCACTTTGCACAACTTATTATTCATACATGATGCTACAGGACTTAACCTACCGTACTATGATGGTTACGATGTAGTCTCTGTCTGTAAATGTCATACTATTATCTTGTGGTGGAATTCAACTTTATATGCACAATGCTATAGTATGTAGATTTGGATAGGAATCTCTGTCTGTGAGGCTAATTACACCCTCATTAACTCTTGAAATCATCCACACATATCTAGGGATTCCCCCTATGGTGAAACATGTTGAGAACCCAGCATTTTATATTAAGCTTGGAGGAGTCACTTGAGATCCAGACGTAACTTTTACCTCGTTGCCTGCATGCAGGAGGATCTCACTATGTAGGACAATGATTTCTTGGGAGAGCCCAGGACCAGGGCACAGTATTTTAGCTCTGCATATTTGGAGAGCCCCCTTGGATGGTGGGGAATGCCACATGCTTCTTTCTCCTAGCTTGGGACCAGATGTGATGATCCTTTAAATGCAGGCCAAGCTAGAGAAACTGGAGCTCAGGACTTCAACTCAACACATTTTGGAATGGCAGAAAAGCCACAGGAAAAGCCTAGATCTACAGGGGAGATAATACCAAAGAGTCTTCAACTTAGTATTGGCTGCAAAAGAGCAAGACGCTCAGCAGCTCTAGTTGAACAACAACAACAATCTCATGGTTGTTGTCCTCTTTGACTGTTAATATTATACTGTTATCTGATGGTTATGGCCTGGCTTTACTTCTATCCGATGTTAAATATCATATAACATTCATTTCCTTTTTTGCTCCTTATGGATCATGAAGTCATAACTGGCCTACATGCAGGAAGCCTGCACAAAACTTCCTATACTTTTGTAGTAGTCAATACTGTAGCAGTTTATTTTACATGAAGAAGCCCAAGCACAGCCTTATATTAGTTGCCTCTTACAAATTGCATCAAACTGTTGTATGAAGGATCAGTTTTTAATTTGTCCATAATTGAACTGTAAACAGTTTTAATATGTCATAACTACTCTGTAAACAGTTTTAGTCTGTCCATAACTATACTGTAAACAATTTTTGTCAATCAATAACTATAGGTTTATATGATGTGATGAAACAGGTTTTATATGTACATAACTATACTGTTATTTGAAGAAACAGTCGTTGTCTGTCCATAACTGTATTGCTCACCTGTGTGTTACAGGACAACTTGGAATAAGTAACACTGTAACATGTCAAGAATATCATAAATGGTGAGTAACTATGTCCTGTTTAGTTTTTGGTTTTGCTTTAAGGACCATTTTCACTCACACGGACAACTCCATGAGTGCTCTGATCTCCTCCCTTAGATCACACAAGAGGATCTCAGCACAGTGCATGAACTCCATAGCACCAGCGAGGATCCCATGTCCCATTGAAACCTAAACCACAAAAACTTCAACAACAAAACAGACAAGTCAACTACAGGAAGTAGTTCAACTCAGCCATCCAAGTCAGGCAACAGATGCTCTGCTAAGGAATCGTATGATGCAACTCAGAGAAAGCTGAAAGGAAAGTGGGTTGCTGACTAATCTTTTACTTCTAGGCAGATCTCTAGATTTGGCACCTGGAATGTTTGAACATTCTAGGAACAAGGGAAAATGGCATTGGTGGTAGCAGAAATAGAGACCACATGATTAAAACTGGAGACAGAAATGGAGGTGGACATGAGCTGAGGGTATTGGACAGGATGACTTGGCAGGAATTTGTTGAAGGCGTATGCTACTTGAGGATGACTGTACTGTCCTCTGGTGGGTTATAGTTTGTTTGCCTATATTTACATTGCTACCAGTGCAATACTATAATCTATCCATACCATGTCAGTTTCTGATAGTATTCCAAGAGCTACCCACTGGTTGTCAGAGACTGTGGCAATTATCTGGAAAGTGACCGAGTCATCTGAAGGGTCATATGTCCAGGTCAGGTTATAAACGCAAACACTGGGGTCTGTACATCCTCCCCTGTAACAGCCAGTAGAAGTTGGGTTCTCATCTGAGTAACAAATAATTCAAGCAGCTTTAATGAATTGAGCATTAAAGAGACATAAGCTACTTGAAATTTGAACAATTAATTTCTTTAAATTAATTAAATTGTTCTGAAAAGCTAGACATTTTTAAGGCCAAGAAGGTATTTCATCACAGAAGGTCTTCTTTGTCTGTCAGTCCTTTGTGAAGTAATGTCCTCCAACTAAATTGTTCTAAACATTCATGTCCTGTGCTGTAAGTCCTGTGCTGTAAGTCCTGTGCTGTAAGTTCCAGCTCTTTCCAGGTCTTGTTTGAGTTTTCATTTTTGTGGTCACGGCTCTTTCTCTTTTGATTCTCTTCTAAGGATTTCAAAACAAAGAATCCCCATGTTTATGGTCAATGACTTTGTCATTCCCCTCCAACAGCCTTTCTGCACGTCATGTTCCATTGAAAGCTGATTGTGATAATGCAGAAAAAATAACAATCTATAACAACTGACCACAACACAAATAATATCTTTCAGAATTATAAGTCTTGTAAAAGAAAACAAATTTATCAATAGGCTATTAAGGATTAAATACTGACAGTAAATATCAAATTAATCTTTGCTTCAGACAACTTACCTGTAAGTCAACTAATAAATAGATTTCCTTACCATGAAAATTGAAAGTTGTCAGCCCACGATGGTCTGGTCGAGTACCATGATATTTTAGTACATCATGTCTAGAAACAACAATGAAAAATTAGATAATGCCATCCCAAATTGTGTCAATGTATTTTTAAGAAAGAAAGCTTATACAAAGGAGTAGCCTGTTTGAAGATATCTTTTGCATATTATAAAAAAGAATTAAAATTGACAGCAAATTTCTTCACATAACTGAACATCCAAGAAAAAGCAACCAACAACAACAACAAAATGTTAAGATCATTTTTAAACCATTACTTATCATCTTTTTTTTTAAATTTCAACCATTTCATTTATATATGATGCCCATCAATGTTATAAATAATGTTTAATGTAATATCAGGCTTGCTCCCAATTTAAGAATGGGTTCCATTTTGTGTGTTTGTTTGATGACATTTCACATTTTTCCTTGTAGGCTCACAAGGCATGCACAGATAGCACTCGATGTTGGAAAGAGACAAGTCCATACTAGCATCTGACCATCTATTTTGGGCTAAGATAGAAAATCTGGAACCATGGTGGTGCAATACAGTGGACTGAGGGTGTCTCAAAACACACACTGTGCCAGCATCTTGGTATTAATCTAACACCATCATTGTACATTCTACTGTAGTATGGGCATGTCAGCCAATCAACCATGGCACATATGTGGTCAGCTGCATGGCAGGACAGTGATGCTATATGCAGGTGGTCAATTAAATAACTTCCTTTCCCAATCATTTTCAGCGCCCAGTTTTGGCACTTCAGTTATGCTCCCTGTTTTTAATGATTTTTACCAAACTAGAAATCCTACTCCATAGGTATAAAATAAACAGTGGCCACTTGGAAGTGCTGTCACGTGCTGGCTTTCAAAGCAAGTATAAACTGCTTAGCACAGACTACACTGACTTGGCCATGCCTGGCGTATGAAAGATGGTTACATTCTCAAAGACATTTTCTATAGACAACTGGCAGATAACAAAAGAACAACCAGGTGGTCGCAACAGAGGTTCAAAGACGAGTGCAAGAGAGACGTGAAGGCACTAGACATAAATCCAGCACCCTGGTGAATGAAGCAGCCAACTGCACAAAGTAGTGATTCTAATGTTACGAGTATGTATGATGTAAGACAATTCTGAGTGAGATGCGTGACAGTAGATAGAAATAGAGTCATGAATGTGAATAGAGAGTAGAGTATGACAGTCAGGAGAGAAGAAAGAAATGCCTATGTATTAAATTACTTCTTTTCTGCCACGTTCACAACACTGTTAAAATGTCATACAGGCACTCTTCCTCCCTGAAATATAATAAATATTGCAGCAAGGACAGGACAGGTCAACCCAACATTCAAGTGACAGGTGAAATAGGAAGAAATTTCTGATCGCTTAGAACATATATATATAATTATTAATGTTAAGCCACTATTTATACAGAACACACTGGATATGATTATTCATAAATTATCACAAGAAAAATTAACAAAGGTGAGTAATAAGCATACCAAATAAACAACAAACAAATCTCAAGACCAAACTAGCAGAATCCCATTCCAAGTCCACTTTAGAAGGACGACAATTCTGTTTCATTAAATAACTCCACATGGCTAATACGATTATCTCTAAAACCCTAACTGCAATGTGTAATACCCAGGGGTCTCTGAAGATACAAAGGATGAATTGGACTACCCCACCCTCAAGCATCAGGCTGGTAACCTCATCATTTGAAACTAATTTCCACATAAACCACCTTTGCAAGAGCATGTGATTGCTTCTATGCAGGTTTTCTGTAAGGAGATCAGCTGCAGGGGTGAATCCATGCTCCACAAGGATCTCAAAGGAAAATGATGATGATATGGACCAATATCAAGGCAATATTGAGGCACTATTGTGTAGTTCCCCATAGTCTCTGAGGAGACACAGAAAGAATATGCCTACTGCTTCCAAAGGCATGTCACAATAGGTGATTAATATGAGGTTGTGCATGGGGCTGCCAACCTTATTATGTAAAAAGATTGCTTTAGAAACCACTGTAGCTTTTGTGCATACAATCTGCAAGGGGGCTAGCTGCAAACGTGGCTCCATGATCCATGGGGAGCAAAAAATAAACTGATTGATGATTGATTGATTGAATAATTGGTTGGTTGATTGGGGTAGTATAATTTATAATTGCCCAATATTGAATTTTGCATGGACCTGACATGGAGCCAATATCTGGCTAATATCAGACCTGTTTGCATCTCCAAGACTCAACCAATATATTCATCCAGCACCGGATCATTATTAAATCCTATCAGTTACATGTATTAGGGCAAATGTCCAAATTGCATTTTAATAAACATTTTGCTTCGTTTGGCAAGGCATACTTTGTTCAAGCTAGATATAAAGTCCATCTGTTATTTTTGAAAACTATTTTTTTACATCAGTTTATGTCCCTACAGTGTACAATTACATTGTCTCCTACTTGTAAAAATTCCTATCCAACATTTCATTTCTTTCAAAGGCTGAGTCAGGGTTGTGATACACATCATGTTCCTGCTGTCCCCGTGCCCACACGACATGCATTAGTCCATTCATTATACTCCAGTCAGCTGGCTCGTTGGCTGTAAAAAGATTAGACCAGCAGAGTTATTGCTGGTTTGTTTTCAGCCATAGAAAAGTCAAGTTTGCATATCTTCAAACTAATGAGAATCTATTAACAAACTAATGAGAATCTATTACAAACTAATGAGAATCTATTAACAAACTAATGATAATCTATTAACAAACTAATGAGAATCTATTAACAAACTAATGAGAATCTATATTTATGCATGATGGATGTACACAAATTTATGCCAAGTCTTCCTTCCCCTGCCATCAGCTCATGGTGGTCTTTCTATGTCTTCTCTATAACCCTCATGTCCCTCTCAAGTCCTTTTCTCCGTGTGTTATATTTCTGCATCCACTTATCTTCTTCTTCTTCTGCGTTCATCCTGAAAAGGACGTTTGTTGCATTGTGTCGCCATTTACAGCAAGGCTGCGTTATCTGCGCCTTTCAGCCCGACACATCCAACTTCAGCACAGCATTTTTTAGGACCGGGTTTGCCTTCCCACTTCGATCCCTACTCTCTCAGCCAGACTGTAGTGATGCAGCCTGTTTCCAGGACCACCACTTGGAGGTGGAGTAGGGTCTTAGTCAGCTCTGGTTTGCTGACCTTGACGCAAGCATTCAGCTATGGGTCGCTGACTGCATTCCACTACTGACGCATCTTAGGTCCCATCCACTTATCTAACTTTGGGGATTCCAGAAAAAAGACTGCCTTTGGATACTATTGTCACAGAGTGTTTTGAGGGTGTTATGCATATATGAATGTTCCCATACTCCAGCGGGAGTTTAATTAGTCATTTGAGTTGTTGTGAGTTGGGTTTGCTTGAGTTGTAATATTTTAGCCACAAGCAATGTTGTGAGCAGAGATTAAGACAAGCTGCTAGCTATAGTTATGCGTAAATGAAGCTCAGTGGAGTGTGGAATGTTTTCACGTGTTTGGTGAATACGAATGAAAGGGGTCAGTCAGAGAGAGATGTGTGTTGGGTCAGTAGAGAGTTGAGTCAGTAGAGAGCAGACAGTAGACAGGAGACAGCGAAGAGCGTAGAGAAGAGAAGGGTGGATGTCTATAGTAGTGCGCGAGTAGAGGGCCAGAGTTGTGCAGTGGATTTATGAAGTATCCTAGTTTGTGGCTGTAGATATTCCGGGAATCAGAGTGATAGTAGAATACTCGGGATTTGTTATGTCTCCAATATTTGTAATGGCCCTGTGCCCATTGTGACTTTTGTGATATAATATATTCACGGAGATTGATATTGTTGTTGGAGTTGTTGTAGTAATCCTTAGACAGTGAGCTAGACGGGCGATGTATGAGTGTTGTCTGATCTTCTACATCCACCCACATACACCCTACTCGTCACAACTATCAACAGGTTTCTTAATGTATGTCCCATCACTCATCAGTGGTTTCTTCTCATCTCTTGTTCCATTGGCATTTGTCTGGTTCTCGTCATCAGTTCCACTTTAGTGATTTTGTTATATCACTTCAATCCTTCTATTTTACACAAGCACCATTTTGTTGTATTTGGTTGTTGTTTTTGTTGTTCTCCATGTTTCAGAGCTATAAAACAGGACTGACCAGACATCTGTGTTCAAGACTGAATTCTGTGTTGGAATTGATTTCTTGTGATCTCCATTTATTTCCCAGTTGTACATGGAATATATGGAAGTCAGTATACATTGATATCATCATCAAGTGCCATTTTCACATCAGAGGTCAGCAGCAATGGATCTCCCAACGTCTCCTGTCTTGATAGACTCCTTCCTACCATCTCTTGATGTTATCTTCCCACTTATAGCACTGTCTTACTCTTGCACGTTTGCCTTCAACTCTGCCTTCTGTTGTGGTCTTCATTAAGGTGTTATGTCCTTTTATATGGTCAAAATATTTTAGCTGTCTAATTTTTATCTCCTTCATTAATTCTCTTTTCATTCTTGGGTTTTCAGTCGTGTTTTATGAATGGCTATTGTGAAAATTTCTTAAATCAGTATACATTGTAAACTTATAGTTAGAGCGTCTGACTGGCAGAGTGCTTAGGCTGATTACCTCTCGCTTCAAATTTATAAAGTTCCGGCTTCAAAACCTGGTAACATCATGCTCCGGTCTACCCAGCTATAAATGGGTAGCTTTAATTAATTAAATTTACAAAACAAGATCTTGCGTACCTTCCAGCTTCTTCCTAAACAGAATTGTTGTGAATTCCCCTTCTTCAAAGCCTAGCGCTGCTGTAAGACTATCACTTCCATCATAGACCTCATCAAGCATGGGTGTGGACCTGAGGAAGCAATTTCAGATTTATGATCACCAACCATAGTAATGACAAGAGATAAAACAAGCTATCAAATAAGTAAGAGCAAGAAATTACAGTAAAAGTGGAAACAAAAGTGCCCCAAACTTATTGCGTATGTTAATAGTTGAAATGGGCCCATGTATTCGAGGGCCTCTGTGTACATCAAGAAAAAATAGGACTACTTCTACCTTACGGCATGTCATATGAGGCAAATAATACGAGGTCATGGATGGGACTGGCAACCTTGTCATATAAAACAAACAGTTGCAGAAACCATCACTGTTAGACAGCAGGAATGCTTTTATACAGGCTTCCTACAAGGTGACCAGCTACAGTGGTTTTTCCATGCTCCATAAGGAGTAAAAAAGGAAAAGCAGAAGCTTACTTAGTCGTTCCTCTTCTACCCTGAGGTGTAGAGGTTTGCCATAGAGAGTGCCTTACTATTGTATCAGCTGTCTTCCTCCTGACCTAGTTCCAATCTAGTCATTGGTCTCTCAGAGATTGTCTAATGTTGTCCTCACAGCAAACTCTTAATCATCCTGGAGGTCTAGATCCCAGGTTCTTAGTTACTCATAACTGTCATGGTAGCCGATCTTCTCCAATTCTGTAGACATGGCCAAACCATAATATTTGGGACTGTTCTACTTGGGTCTGCAGGGCTGGGTTTGAGGCCATAACATATCATCTGGTTGCATATCCTCATGTCTCTTCTTGTTACACCAACCACCTTCCTCAGATACCTCATTTCTGAGATTTGGATCTGACTTTTGAGGGTTGTAGTCACAGCCCATGAGTTGCATCCATAAATCAAGACTGGGACATAGGTGCAGTGGTATGCAGCCATCTTCATCTTCTTGCCAATTTCTCTTTTGCTGATGAATCCTCGATTTATGGCCTGAAAAGATCTCCAAGCTGCTCTCTTTGGGCAGAAGAAGCAATAACAGTAATATTCTGATTAGCCGTGCGCTGTATCATACAGTTTTGTTATCATCATCATTTACCATCACTTTCCTTTTCACTCTCAATGGAGCATGGAACCATCAGTGTAGCTGGCCCCCAAAACATTGACATGTTCTTGATATAGTGGATGTTGTAGCAATTGTTTGACATGATGAGGTTGCCAGCCTAAGCACACCCTCGTATTAGTTCCCTTTTATGACATGCTTGCAGGAGTAGCAGTCCTTCACTTGTTTTGTCTCATAAGTGACCCCCAGGGACAATACAGGATCGTTACAGCCTTTTTTTTAATTTGATGCCCTCAACCCATTCACTTGTTTTTGTCTCATAATTTAGCCGTCACAAGATATTCCCAGAAGTCAAGAACAAACGCTGCTTAAGGGCTGAGCAAATCTGTTAACTTATTATCTGGTCCGTCGCCTTTTGTGAAGGGTTCTGGCCCGTCAAGCCCCCAGTTGGAGTAATCCAACGAATACCCTCTTATAAGTAATGGCTCTATATTTATATATATATATATGTATTTATCAAGAAAAACTGGCTCATACGTTTGCTTTCGTACACATAAACTGAATCAACTATTATTGTTTAGTTTAAAATAACATACAACAAATTTAATAGTCAATTAGTCTCACAAAATAAATATGAAATTGGTTTGAAATTAAGGTTTCCTCACTGAGGTTTAGAATGGGCTTTAGAATGTCTTTGATTTTTGCTGTAGCCTGTTATACAAAATTTAGCTCCAGATGAGTCCTGCAGCTGTGGTTTCCGTCACTTCTTTTTGGTGATGAGTACACTTCTCCACACAATTCGTCCACAGTAGGTGGTTAGTGTTGATACTCTTCTCTCACACTAGTGGCGTAGGAACTTCAGTACTTAAGTCTGATGTCTTGTAACCACGAACTGTGACAAATAGAAAGAAACAAATGCCTTCTGCTGAGTACATTTGTTCTCCGCAAACTAACAGGCCCATTTTCATGCGCTCCACCCACCAATGTTAACCTCTCAGAAGAATTAAATTCCCGAGCACACAATGTAACTCAGGGAATATGATGAAAATTCACCAATATCCTTCTGGGTGTCAACTAGGAAATTGCGTCTGGAGTGCGTGAATAATGATCTGCCTGAATTACAATTAAAAAAGGTATATAAATCTCACAACATGATTCTATACACTTTAGGCACATGTGATGTAATCATCACTCATTACTCATCCTTACACCCGTCTGAGTTCTGGGGTCATCTCTGCTGTCGGGTTTCCCGCACGACTAGTCAGAAACAATCACCAGCTCTTGCAGTAGTGGTTCATGCATATACTATTTTCATATGTTGAGGTTGCCAGCCTCGTATATAACCACTTAGCAAGAAACCTGTAAAATTTACATTAGTAAATAAATTGTTTACACTTACCCCAAAATTTTGGGAATACACACTTCTCCTGGCACAGATTAGAATGGACCCACAGCCCTTTAGTTAGATGCTGTTCGAATCACTTATGTCTGGAAATATGTTAATTATTCTGATGGTTGGTGTTCTGCAAATTCCTGGCCTGGGAAAACTGTTTGTATAATTCCTCTTATGACTTGGTCTGGGAAATATGAGTCAATTCCTCTGACGGCTGGTGTTCTGCGAATTCCTGCCTGGGAAAACTTTTGTTAAAATTCCTCTCTGACTCCTTGGGATAAAATTCCCAAGTTTCCAGTCTTGTATTAAAATGGCAGGTTTACTTGTGAATTCCAAAGTTGCCCAATACTCGATCTGGTACTTATAGTTGTGGAATGTTAAGTCCTATCCTCTTTCCTCTGGCTTGTAGGAGGTGTTTAGTTGATGCTGCGATGCAGTCTGTGCTAATCTGTGTCTGATTTCTACAGTATATCTCACAATCCTTAGTTTCAAATCCCAGCTGTGTTTATGCCGAATGTTCCAATCAAATCATTGTAGATTCTGGCGAACCAATCAAATCTATCTAGCACTGTTTGGGTGGGGAAGTTTATCATTACCCATCCCACGCATATTTAAAATATTAATTTTAATATACACGTGTGGCCTCTTACAACAGTGATATCAAATCGTTACATAAGACTTCCGGTGCACCTCTGTCCATCACAATATTGTGACCATGTTTTCCTGGCATAATGTTTTCCGCCCAGATGTCTATCCCGATGTCTGGTCAGACAGTGTTGTCTTCTTTCATCGTAAGCACAATACATGCTTGTGTCAACATGATCAACAGCTTTCCAATGGGGTCAGACGTTGGACCGACACGTTTCCACAGGTGGCCAGACAGATTCAAAGAGACTTCACCATGATGGTCTGACGACTGGGTATTGTTTATGATAATACCACATAGTTGAAAAATAACGATAAAAAGGCACGTGTTGTGTGAAACAATATGCCAAAAAAAAGAGGAGAGGTAAACAATAAGATACGGAAAGGATACTCCCGTAGCAAATACTGCCACAGGGGAGTTTAGACGTTTTGTCACATTTCCACCCACCTTTTCTAATCACTCTCCTCCCCACTTTTCTGTATTATTTAATGCATGTTTATGAACTATCATAATGTCAGTGACTAACAGATAGAATGGTTAGTGCAGAGCTGCACTATAGAATGCTAAACATCAGCAAAATCTTGCTCATGCACTGCCTCACGCCAACAGCTAAGGCTACATATATATTAGTAGCCAGCTCGAGAGTTTCCATTGGGAATGCAGAAAAAAGTACATTTGATTCCAGGGACACCGCGATTTTAAATGCCAGCAAGAGAGAGGTCCTGTCCGAAATTTCCCTACCTTAAAAAGTCTTTCCTTTTTCTTGTTGCCCTCAGTTGCATAAAGATCTACCAAATAATCCACAGGAATCTACGGTTAGATCAGGATCAACTGGTTGCAGACCCCTGTTCTATACCATATAATATACAGTTCTGTATATATCTCAGGTTAAAAATAACCTTTCTAGATCATGTCTCTACTTATGCTATGGTATAATGTCCCCGTACAATGTTGTTTTGTTTGCTGCTCCAATTTTCTAAGACCTCATACTGAGTGCTAAGCTCGGCATTAAAAAAAGGTAGTCTGTTAGCAGGACTGCTCTAAGGGAGTGAAATGTTAGCTACTTCAATATACTAGTTATAAGATGGGGTGACCAGTTCCTTTCCTCTCTGCAAAAGCAGAGTCAGGTACCCATTTACGGCTGAGGAGACTGGAGTGGGAAATGACCAGGTTTTGATCCCAAAACCTGGTAACTGTGCCACGAGGGGAAAGCCTTATAACCATTTAGCCGATCAGATACTCAAGCTGGGTATTACTCAACTAAAAAGCCACTTCCATTATCTGTTCCCACATGGGAAATGCTGCCACAACATCCCAAGGACTCACCTGTCACGAGTATAATAATCTCCAATCCGGCTAAGATTACCCCTAGTGCTGCCCACAATGATATCAGTACAGTCCATGGGGTGAAGGTTTTCTGTGAGGTGATAAAATTAGATAAAGGCCATCAGGGTAAATGTTAGTTACCTTCCAACATCAACTGGACAATACTCAACTGTGTGTTACCTGGGCACAAAATGGGAGCAAAGAAAGGTGACACTAATCTATCATGTGTGTCACTAAATCAGACTAAGGCAGACTGTAGCTTTGGGCCAGCTACCCCTTCTTGTAGACACTTTCAGTCATAAAAACCTCAAAATCAATACGGCCAGCCATCCAAGACATAAGAAGGTCCCCTGTATGGAGGTGTATGACAGAACTCAAGAGAAAAATTGACATACATCTGAGTTGCTGACTCAACCTTTTTCTTCTGGAAAAATTTCCAGACTGGGTGCTTGGAATATTCATACGTCAAACAAACAAGAGAAAACTGCACAGGTAGCAACATAAATTTATGTAACCCATTTTAATTTGCATACAACAACAAAAACGTGAGGGACTATCTTAAAATTTTATTTAACACAATCACATTGTCTATGGTTGAAAAAAATTAACTTCAAGAAGTGAGTGTCAATTTTTAAAATCTGATGAATAATTTCCCCAGGTTAAGAACAAACAGCTAAAAGGAACTGGAAATAAATATATCCTCCCAGAAAGAATCACGAAAAAGAGCAAAGAAAGCTTTCACTTATAACAAGAAAGGGAGAAGAGATTGTGGTGACCAGGAATGCATAAAGCAGATGTATAAAAGAAGAAATAATAATAATAAATTAATTAATAATGATTATTTTATGTGTTGTGTTTTCATACAGAACGATTCCGTTCCAATAGCTTTTAGCGACACCCGGATGTTGACAGCGCATGCACAGAGCATAGCGTCAGTAATCGGACTTCCGCCCTTCTGAACACTGGTCCCAGTTCAGTCAAGCGACATGTATGTAGCAGAAACCAGTTGATGTGTAAAGAAAGTGCATTATTACTTCGATACCGTTCTAGTTCTACTTCATCACATAAAATAACATAACATTTGGCGATGAGGTTGGGATCATACCTACAACGAACATAGTGTGTGTTTACAACCTGGTAAGTTGGCACTTACAAAGCAACACGCGTGAACCAGTCTTTTGTCACGTTTTTGGACTATACCCATTTATTGATTTCGTTGTCCTTTCACCACATTTGATACGATGGCAGCTCAAGAGTTAGAAATGGCTATGATTCTAAAATTGCTCATTGAGCAGCAAAAAGAACAAAGAACAGAACAGAATGAAGTAAGAGAACAACAAAGAACAGAACAGAATGAAATAAGAGAACAGCAAAGACAAATCATGCAGCTCTTATTGAAGCAGCAAACAGCTAGTTCTTCGTCTGTCTCCGAAGCAAGTACCTCCTCACAGGTCCTAAAGCAATATATTTCTGCGTTCCCAGAATTTACACTGGAGAAGGATAACTGGGACATATATTTAAAGAGACTGATGCACCATTTTGATGCACATGGGTTGACTGATACCAAGATGAAATGCCATTTTTTTTTCTATCTTGGATAGGAACATCCTTATATCAACTGGTACAAAAGTTGTTCGGAACAGACAACTTGTCTGTTTTCTCATACGACGAGCTTAATGCTAAATTCTCCACACATTTTAATTAAGCAACACACTCATCTCGTTGAAGCCCGACACAAATTTTGGCAATCAAGGAAGAAGTCTGACCAAACATACTCACAGTGGATTGCAGAATTACGAGGCCTAGCAACTGATTGCAAATTTATTTGTCCTAAAGATGAATGTGGCCAGTCACTGGTTGATGAAAGTATTCGCGACATGGTATTACAACATACACCTCATGAATTTATACGCAGAGCGGCTTTATCTAAAGAAAATCCATCTCTGGGGAAGATTTCACATGTAGCAGCGTTATATGAAACTACAAGTTCTGCCAATGAAACCCTCAGAGGAGATTACACAATTCAGACAGACATTCATGTAATGAAGCCCCAGTATAAAAAGGCAAGGTCGCAGTCACTCACTCGTTCTGCTACATCACAGATCAGGCCAAAAGAGACCAATAAACTGAAGTCTTGTCCAGCGTGTTACATTAAGAATGAAAGATCACTGTGTAGACACAGGCAATCTACTTGCAATGTTTGTGGAAAACTGGGCCACTTATCCTCAGTATGTAACTCAAGGAGTACAGTACGTTCCACCTACAGCAGCTCAAGACATAGTTCCAGCACAGACAGATTGTCAAAGAAAACAAATGACAGATCAAGTACCGATGTCAACTTGATTGAATGGAAGAACACAAGGACAAGTTTCTCATTAATGTCTTGGTCAATAACAAACCTGTAAAATGTCTCTTGGACACAGGTTGCTCATGCACCTTGGTCGGTTTGAAAGAATATGCTGATATTGGATTACCACGCCTAAAACCACCTGATTCTTGACTTAAAGCTTATGGAGCTGTTAACGTCCCAATCAAAGGATGGACCAATGTTGAGGTCAAGTTGAGTGACAAAGCATGCACTCTAAGACTAGTTTCGCAGATACACCTCATGGTGCTAATCTTTTTGGAATACCATGGTTCAATGCTTTTGGACTTACAGTAACAGAACGAAATGAAGTTCCTCTAGAAGTCTTTAATATGGTTGAACCCTTTTCTTCCGTCGGAGCAATCATTCAAGTGAAAGAACTCTGCAGAAAATTTCCTAATATTTTCAACAAAGGATTAGGAACATGCACAACATTCAAGGCTCACTTACATGTTCACCAGAATGCAGTTCCAAAATTTCACAAGCCACGTCCAGTACCATTTGCACAAAAGGACGCAGTCAAAGCAGAAATTAAAAGGCTGGAAGATTTAGAAATAATTAAACCAGTACATTCCAGTAACTGGGCTGCACCTATTGTAGTTGTTCCAAAACCAAATGGCACTGTTAGAATTTGGGGTGATTTCAAAGTAACCATAAATTCTCAAATTCAAGTTGAACAGTACCCCCTTCCTAGACCTGAGGAACTATTCCAGAAATTGCAGAATGGGAAGCACTTTACCAAAATAGATCTCTCAGATGCCTATTTACAGATACAACTTGATGATGCATCTAAAAAGCTTGTTGTCATCAACACACAACATGGCTTATATCAGTATCAAAGGCTAGCTTTTGGAATTTCAAGTGCACCTGCAATATTTCCACGTTTCATTGAACAAGTCACAGGAGGTTTGGAAGGTTGTGCAAATTACTTGGATGACATAATTGTCACTGGTAAATCTGACGAGGAACACCTTCAAACACTAGAAGAACTATTCAGACGCCTAGAACAACATGGATTCAGATGTAACCATTCCAAGTGTGAATTTTTCAAGTCAGAAGTTGAGTACATAGGCAACATCATTTCAGCTGAAGGTTTATGTCCCTCAGAATCAGGTATTGCAGCTATCAAGCAGCTGCCAAGACCACAGAATCTTATGGAATTACAATCTTTTCTTCGCAAAATAAATTACTACCATAAATATATTGCCAATTACTCTGAGCTATGTGCACCCCTAAACAGGTTAAGGAAAAAGGATACTCAATTTTCTTGGTCCAAAGCTCAGGAAGAAGCTTTTCAAGCTCTTAAAGCAGCTATTATAAATGCAACAAAACTGGTTCACTTTGATCCAAATCTTCCGATAATCCTTGCAACAGATGCAACCATACGTGCACTCAGCAAAGTTTTCCTCCATGAAGGTTTTCCAGATACTATCGTATCTGACAACGGAACGCAATTCACTTCTCATCAGTTCCGTAGCTTCTGCACATCACATGGAATCGAGCACCTCACAACAGCACCATTTCATCCAGCTTCAAATGGCAAAGCAGAACGCTTTGTTCGTACTTTAAAGTCTGCTATGACAAAGATTTGCTGGGGAGGAAGCACTCGATACCGTGCACTAGATGAATTGCTTTTCGCATACAGGACAACACCAAACACAGTCTCAGGCAAATCACCAGCAGAATTACTGCACGGCCGTCAACCCAGGACACAGTTATCACTGATAATGCCCCAGATAACACCGAAAAGTAGGCCCAGTGGAAAGAAGGTATCTAAGTTCCACAGTGGAGATTCTGTGTTTGTCAAGAATTTTTCGTCAAAGGGTGATCCATGGTTGCACGGACAAGTCCTACACACACTGGGAAGCATGATGTACCTTGTTCGCGTGGACAGTCACCAGACTGTGAGACGACATCAAAATCAGATGAGACCAGGTAGTATTCTCAAACACTGCAGGGCCACTGATAATACTTATGATAACTTTCTGCTAAACCGAGAAATCTTAGAACAAGTCAACAAAGCAGCACCAAACTTGAGACTTACTGTTCCGGAGCAGATTACAAAAGACGGATCAGTGGTTGTTCCAGTTCCTCCAAGGCGGTCAAGAAGGAAATGTCGTCCACCCATCAGATTTAATCTCTGATCATAACTTGCTGGGGAGGAATGTTGTGTTTTCATACAGAACGATTCCATTCCAACAGCTTTTAGCGACACCTGGATGTTGACAGAGCATGCGCAGAGCATAGCGTCAGTAATTGGACTTCCGCCCTTCTGAACGCTGGTCCCAGTTCAGTCAAGCGATGTGTATATAGCAGAAACCAGTTGATGTGTAAATAAAGTGCATTATTACTTCAATACCATTCTAGTTCATCACATAAAATAACATATTATGGAATAACATGAAAATGGCAATACAGTAAAGGGTACACTGGTTGTATGCTGCTTAAACCCTAAGCCAAGGGTTGGCACAAGATAGATCCCAATCTATCAGTAGATCAAATAAATAATCTGGTAAATCTCTAGGTGACAGAGGGGAAAAGAAAATGAATTTTAAAGTTAGAGAAATTTTAGATTAGCCATCTCCTGCAGCATTTAAAAGCGTGGTTTGTCCAGGATTAAACGTATTTTTTCATGTTTCCAAAACTCACGAGCTAGCTTAGAAAAATCCACTTTTAATCATGAACTGCCCGAAATAGGAATGTGATCATTTAAAAAAAAAATGAAGTGAAGGTCCTGAAAAATGTTATTTCATTTGAACTTTGAAACAGATAGTCAGGCAAACATACAAAATTACATACAGGTTTCTCTTATTTCAAATTACATATATTTTTAAATCTGAAAACCAGAAATTTGTTGATCAAGGTAGAAATTTAGAGGACTCAGCATTTCTAAAATAGATTCCCATAGCTAAAGAGTTGTTTGCAGCTGACCTAAGCTGCATAAGGAACTATAGAAAAAAACTAAATAAACAAAGATGTACCTTCTCTATTAGGTTCAGGTTCTGCAGTAGGTTCATCCTCACCAGTTGGTTTGTCATGTGACTCGGTAGAAGCATTGACAGGACAGTTGGTAAAGCAGTACTTAATGGTAGAATACATTACTTGTGAGTGATAAAATAATCTATCGTCATCAGTCTTTGGTCCCCTGGCTGTGAGCAGGTAGATACATTCTGTCACATTCAGTGCCAGATCTTTCAAATCCTTTGTGTCCAGAGCACGTGAGAAGTTCACAACCGTGATACCATTTATGACTTGGCCTGAGATCATCATAAGATCATTTTGAGTATCTTCATCTGGAGGTATCCTCGCTGTGGCCCATCTATGGAAAGAAATGGTGCAGATATCAGACTGAATAACCAAATTGTGAGTTAACTGTTAATATATCCACACCCACAATACACTTTTAAAATTTAACCATATCAAATACTCTAACAAAACCTGGCATAAAATTCACTTATGAAAACATTCCTCTTGATGATTCACTTACCTGTCTGACAGAAAAGTTGTAGCATTACTTCTCACCCATCCAACCACCATGTCACTGTCAGGCTAAAATTAAAAAAATTAAAAATAACATTAAATTTGTTGATGACTTTGATTATAGTGGAGAGATGTGTGAAGATGATTGCTTGAATACTGTTATGATTATGGGTATAGTGAGGTGACATGTAAAGGTGATTGCTTGAATACTGTTATGATTTTGATTATAGTGAGGTGACATGTAAAGATAATTATTTGAATACTGTGGTCATAATAATTATAGCGAGGTGACATGTAAAGATGATTACTTGAATACTGTCATCAAAATAATTATACTGAAGTGACATGTAAGATGATTACTTGAATACTGTGGTCATAATAATTATAGTGAGGTGACACGTAAAGATGATTAATTGAATACTGAGAGGACTTTGTGCGTTGAAATGTAAAGATGATTATGTGAAGACTGTGATAATAGAGAGATGTGTAAAGATGATTAAGTGAATACTGTGATATATGTTGGGGCGACATGCAGTGATCGTTGCATGAATACTGTGATAATTAAAATTTTAGTGAGATGATGTGTAAAGATAATTATATGAATACTACAAGCCTTCCATTCATGAGTCATCCATTGGAAACTTATTCTATGCAAGCGCCCATTAATGAAATTCTGTATCTTTCTAGTTGCATATTTGTTGTTCTCCATGTTTCAGAGTCATACAACAGGACTGACTTGATATTTGAGTTGAAGATTCTAATTTTTGTGCTGGACAGGATATCTTTTGATTCCCACATATTTCCCAGTGCAATGAAAGCTCCACTTGCCTCTTAAATTGGTATCAACGTTTAGGATAAGTGTATCATATCTGAATTATCACAGCATGACACTTCAGTCTGAATATCATTTTTGAGAGTACCTTCATCACCCTTCAGCAAACTTATGTCATGTCTTCCTGTCCTGTGTCATCAACAAACTTATGTCATGTCTTCCTGTCCTGTGTCATCAACAAACGTATGTCATGTCTTCATGTCATCTGTCCTCAGCTCAAGGTCTTTCCATATCTTCTTCATACCCTTCATATGTATCTCCAGTTCTCTTCTCCATGTGTTCCTTGGTCTGCATCTACCTCCTTTAGCTGGAGATTCCAGAACAAGAACTGATGTTTGAGGTATCAGGTACAAGCAGGTAACATTTAAACACGTGAAAAAGTGTCCGTTATGTGAAAAACATGTGTCTTTAAGTGAAATGACAGCATTTAAGGGTTCATCTTACAATGATAGTAGAGATTCCTAAAATATGTTTTCACTAACATCTTTTTTAGAAGAAGTCTACAAAAGTGCCCCATATAGCTCCTTCGAGTCTCTGATGAGACAACGAAATAATGGGGCTACAGCTCCATCAGGCATGTCATACAAGGCAAATCTGAGGTTATGCCTGGAGCTGGCAACCTCACCAGTAAATCAGATTGATATAGAAACCACAACTGTAAGATGATGAGAATCCATGGTGAAAACTTCACGTACGGGGACAAAGTGCAGTGGTGGAACTACACCATATAACGAGAAAACAAGGAAAATGGTTGATGAATCAATACCCCTTAGCTCCCCAAGGAGCATAGGCCTTCAAAAAACACATGCCAAGTCTTCCTGTCCTGTGCCATCTGCTCAAGTTCTTTCCGTGTTTTCCTCATCATTTTCACTTCTGTATCCAGTTCTCATGTGTTTTTTGGAGTTCATCTCTTTCGCTGGGGACTCCAGTACAAGTACCTCCTTGTAATGCTATCAACAGGTTACCTCAATGTGTAATCTATCCATTGCCAGCAAAAATGATTGATAAAGCATTTTTTTTTTTTTTTTTTTTTTTTTTTTTTTTTTTTTTTTTTTTTTTTTTTTTGCGTTCGCCCGCTAATACTCGAGGCGAAATCTCAGGTTATTATTTTATGTCTAACCTGACATTGATTTTACGTGAGTATCCCTTTATTTCTTGTACAGAGACAGGTGTCCCTCGCCATTCAGGCAAATACTCGCCGATTTCGGAGGTACCCATTGCAGCTGGGTCGGCTCAGGAGCCGCCAGTCCCTGGTCGACGACACTCCTTCAAATGTTCTCGCCAGGTCTCGAGTTAATTCAGTCCAAATCCCGGTCGACGAAAAATCCTCAAATGCCGTCGCCCGGGTTTGATCCTGTATCACCCGGTCGCCAGAGCGGTGTTGTAACCACTACGCTAGCGCGGCTCCCGATAAAGCATTTAAAATGTCACATTTGTGCATAACAGAAGTTGTGATGTTGAAAGGAAAAGGGTTTTACTGTGTACTAGAAAGTATTGGTGTCTGAAATGTTGCTGGGGGGGGGGGGGGGGGGTGGGGGGGGGGGGGGGGGTGGGGGGGGGGGGGGGGGGGGGAGGGGGGGGGGGGTGGGGGGGGGTGGGGGGCGGGGGGGGGGGGGAGGGGGGAGAGCTTGCAGTATGTCACTTCTGTCATCATTAGAACGAGGTAACATTACACTAGGACTGAACAAGTACAGGAATGGCAAAGCACTGGTTGTCTTTGAGTTACCATGCCAGGAAAGTATTATTATCTCTACAGGTAGGTAACACAAGAAAGAGCTGCATCTGCAAAGATTGTCACAATGTGCCTCCCGTAATATGCTAGTACTGGTGTCATTTATCAGACTGATTGAAATCACCTACTCTATATGAAACTTGATGCTAATAATTCAGCCATTTGACCACAACTGCCTGCCACTCACATAGGAAACCTGTTAACAGCCTTACCAGGTAGTTCCCATTCTGAAACCCTCAGGGACAGTGAGGTACAAGGAGACTGAAAATGACATGGAGAAGAGAACTGGAGACAAACATGGAATGGATAAAGAAGACATGGAATTACATTAAACAGACGGTACAGATAGAAATGTTTGGCTTGACTTTTGTGAAAGCCTATGATCCTTAGAGAGCTGATGGGTGATAATGATGTTTATCCTACATAGGAATATCTGACTGAAAGATTTAAATGACATATCTGACTGAAAGGATCTAAATGACATATCTGACTGAAAGGATTTAAAGGACATGTGACTGAGAGATCTAAATGACATACATGTCTAAAAGAATCTAAATGACATATGTGACTGAAAGGATCTAAATGACATATCTGACCGAAAGGATCTAAATGACATATGTGACTGCAATGATCTAAGTCACAATCAGAAACACAATGCTTATGTGAGAAAGACTGGGCAACGTCAGGTATTTTTAACAATATGTTATATTTATCTTACAAATGAATGTCAGAGTGAAGATATTTTGGACAGAATATGTTTTCCTACAGCTGAGTATCATTTTATCTCAACACTCAAAAACCATATATAATGAAAATCAAAATTTTCTTTGGGCAACGTTGGGGCTACTTTGATCAACTTTTGGCCGTTATTTTGAAACTGAAAAAGAAATCTGGTAGCTGAGGATGTCAGATAAAAGGATCCGGACGAGTAGAAGTAAAGCAGATATAAATAAGTGACAGAAAACTGGGTTATATGCCCAAACAAACTACTGCACTGAAATGCTGTCCATCATCATCATTTAATTTTGTATGCCATATGAAGCATGGATCCATCACTGCAACTGGACCCCTTGCAGGAAGATTGCACAAAACATGCAGCAGTGGTTTCTGTAACAATTCATTTTACATGATAAGATTGCCAGCCCCAAGCACAACCACGTATCACTAACCTTGTACAACATTCAGGCTATAATGGACAAGAACTTAACACATAGGAAGCTAACAATTCAGGTCATAGTTTGGACCACACTGATACTGGTTATGGTGAGGATAACTTTGACTAGTAATACAAGTATATCAGTTGAGAACATAAAAAACATTATTTATACAAAGTATCTTCAATCTAATCTTCCTACCATGCTTTGATCCTTTGAAAAACCCAAACCGAAGTACTCATCATTAGTAAGCTGAACCATGACAGTAAAATGTACTCTCTGGGTCTTGGGGTTATGGGTCCAGGTGACATTATATAAGCAGTTTGAGGTGAGGCAAGATCCATCACATGGATTTTGTGGTGATTCAGCTTTTCCAGTAGGGTCATCTTGTCCTGTTTTATCACCCACATCAGACGGTTTGTCATGTGACTTGGTAGAAGCACTGGCAGGACAGTTGGTGAAACAGTACTTTTTGGTAGAAGACATTCTTAATGAGTGATGCAAGAATGTATTATCATCAGTCTTTGGTCCCCTGGCTGTGAGCAGGTAGATGCATTCTGTCACATTTAGTGCCAGGTCATTCAAATCCTTTGTGTCCAGAGCACGTGAGAAGTTCACAGCTATGATACCATTCAAGACTTGACTTGAGACCAATGTGAGATCATTCTGAGTATCCTCATCTGGACGTATCCTGTCTCTGGCCCATCTACAGAATGACAAGACACACAGATATCAGTCAAGATTGGCAAAACTAGTTTATCAGTTATCATACTGGTATTCGTCAGATACCTTGCAGGCACGCAATTCACCAAAAAGTAAAAATAATTCCTAGAAGGTACTGCTGTTGGGAAGTGAAATGTTAGAAACTTCACTAAACTTGATCCAGCTTTATGAGGTGGGTAACAAGTTTCCTTCCTCCTGCCTTTGACTTTCATAACTCAAGAGCAGAGGCAGGTACTTATTTACAGGTGGGTAAACTGGAACATCATTAACAACAGAATGAATAAAGCGAGAACAGCCTTTGCTATTCTCAACAACATTTGGAAGTCTTCCCAGTACAGCACAAACACCAAATTAAGACTGTATGAGAGCTGCGTACTTTCTGTGCTTCTCTATGGTGCGTAATGTTGGAGAGTAACAGAGAAGGAAATGTCGAAACTGTCCTCCTTCCACACAATCTGCCTAAGGAAAATTCTCCGAATCTTTTGGCCAAACACCATCAGCAACCAAGAACTACTTATTCGGAGTAACCAGGAGGACATGCACACCATCATAGTGGCAGACGCTGGAGTTGGGTTGGCCATGTCCTCAGAAGGGACCCTGATACCATCGCAAGAACAGCTATGCTATGGACCCCCGAGGGAAAGCGAAAGAGAGGCCGACCAAAAACAACTTGGCGGAGAACTGTGGAAGCTGAGATGCAAAGAATGAACCACAGTTGGGGCACTGTACGAAGGATGGCCGCCGACCGAGCAAAGTGGAAACAATTTGTTGCTGCCCTACAAGACGCCACCAGGCGTGATGGCCGCTGACTGCTTTGACGGTTGGCGGTTATGGATCAAAGAAGAAGAAGAAACTGGAACATGATGCTATCATGTTTCAACCCTAGAACCCTGTAACTCTTATCACATGAGGGAGGCTTAGCCAATCAGACAGTCATAAATATAGAACACGTGTTAAGAACAGACTTATCTAGGAAACTACACAATATAGTCAAATAGCATTTAACTAATAATACAGTAATAAGCAGATCTAAAATTAATATACAAGATGTTTCAAACTTATGTATACACACTTTAAACATTTATATTTTGTGAACAACATACACAATTCTTATCTTCTTTATCACATTTTAAAGCTAAGAGATAGGCAATTTTTTTCACAATGAATTAATTTTGTTTTATTTTTCAGAGAAATGAAAAATGATGGAGAATTCAATACCATAATTCCCGCCGTAAGTACATCAGTCGGTCAGTCACATCATGCACACCGTCATTTGTGCACTTTTCTATTATCGAGAGAGTACATTAACTTTCAACCACAGCTAAAGGGTACAACTGTGGTTGAAAGTTAGACAATAATTGTATTGTTTCCCTTATATGTACTCTCCCGAAAATAGAAAAGTGCGCAAATGACGGTGTGCATGAACAGTTTGATTATGGAAAGAAGCCAACAACACAATTGATAAACAGTACATGAACTGGAGACAGGAAGTTGCGGAGATGCAGATTAAATCGAACAGACAATCAACATACTCTTCTGTCCAGTTTCATTCAGGAAACGGATTTAACTCATCATTTTCTTAAAAATAACCTTAAAATGTAAGTTTTTGATTGTTTCTTCAAGATTACCAAATTTTAATTTAAAGTATTGCAGACTTATTATTATGGATCAAAATGATAAGATGGCTGTAATTAAAAACCTGTCAGTTTTGATGGGTTATTGCCAGTATTCAATTAAGTCTTGATGAAAGAAAGACAATTCTAAAATGGTACGGGAAGCTGGCAAGAGATGTCACTCATGTATTCATACTGATGGTGGGCATTTTTAACATTTAAACTAAAATGATGTAATTGTAACAACACCGTCTATCTCTTAGCTTTAAAATGTAATAAAGAAAATTAAAATAGTGTATGTTGTTCTAGAAATATAAATTTGTAAAGTGTGTGTGCATAATTTGGAAACACCCTGTATAATGGTCAGTAGGCATATAGTGAAGTTCTAGTAATATATATTACTAATGTCAAATAAAGAGTAAATTAAATATAAACCAAAACACCCCAATCTTTCACACACACCCCTGTGACAGAACGATGCAGCCCCTCTCGATCTCTGTTTCACTAGGGCAGTAATCGGTGCATTTGTGGTACTGATTTTATTGCGTGCTTTTCGCACTCTCTTTCTTTCTTTCTTTCTATACAAAGCTGGGAATACGGGTAGACAACTGATGGACAGACACAGATAAGAGATTACTTTCTGAAAAAGTAATGAATTGTTACTTGTGGAACACGTTGTCATATGAGGTTAACGACATGTTCGCGAGTCTGTATGCATGGCATCGTATATCTTATTGCCATATAAGGTAATACGTGACCTTTTGCTTTACGCACATGGAATATTTTGAACGCACCGCACCCTACCCCGCCTGTTAAAAAATGATTGGAGCATTTATTTAACTCAATAACAAACAGATGTGTGGGAGACCGGGAATATAACCTGACACGTTTCAGTGTTAAACTACTGTGAGATTCACGCTTGCCAAGACAACCCCAGACTTGCCAGAATTAGAATTCAGAATTTCCTTTTATCAGCTTGGACCTTTTATTGGAGAATCTGGACGGACTTACAAAATAGCCCAGGAAATCTCTATCAATATTAACAAGGAAACCAGGACTGTAGAAACTGAAAACACACAAAGTCAGAGAGGGAACTTATTAAATTGATGACACCCCAGACACGTGTAAGAGACCGATTCAAGTCTCTTTTATTCATCTGAACAAAAAGTCTGTGAGCCAGGATTGGCGTAAGTTGTGATTTTACATTCTATATTTTATTACTAACATGTGAACTAACATATATATATATATATTTATTGCCATGTGAAGTTTAATGTGTGAAAATCGCTAGTGGATGTCCCAGTCATTTGAGGCAGGCAGCCTCAGCGTATAGAATGATGATTCATGAACCACCACCGCACGGGCTTGTGATTGCTTTATTGCTAGTTTCTTAATTAGAACTAAAAGCAGAAAGTAGTCTCAAGTTCCTATGGAGCACAGAGGAAAAGATGAAAGAAATCATGTACATTCTAAGTATAAATACTTAAGAGTTTCAAAGCAGTTGTAAATGTCCATATAAACATATTCAATTTTAAATTAATGTAAGTTTTCAAGCTTTAATCCAATGTAAATGTCTATGTGAAAATATTCATTTTAAACTTAATGAAAGTTTCAAACTTTTCAATCAGTGTAAACATAAATGAAAACATATTCAATTTATATTGTGAACACTTTTCAATCAGTGGAGATGTGAATGTAAACAGACTCTATCTGTATTATTAACATTTCCATTTAAATGTAATGTAAAGCTAAAACTATCCAATTTAAATGTAAAGAAAGTTTTATCCCGAGGGATTAAATCTAATTCTCGTCGAGGGTAAATTCTGAGATAAATGGGATGGTGGAATGGGAAGATAGGGACCAATAACAATGGGTTGGAAAACGCAATACTCAGAAGAGCGTTTCGTTTCTATTCTTTACCATAGTTATTGGTGGTACCAGCAGAAAGTACTATCTCTGGAACCAAATGAGGTGGTACCAGCAGAAAGTACTATCTCTGGAACCAAATGAAGGTAGAAGTGGACTGACGTTGTGCGAGATGCCATCATAAGAGGGTCTTATAGACAGACGCAGGACCAGCTTGGCCATTACTCCTTGACGTTCTAGGAACGTGCGGCGCCTTTAACCTTGACCAGCAATGAGCGAGAGCAATGTAAACAGAACCCATCAGCGGAAGCAGAAACTGCTATTCGCAGCTAAGTGAAAATTATACGATGCCAAAGTGAACTTTTTTCCCATCGTCTCTACTATAAATCAATGATGAAACTTTTCTTCTAAACTATTCAATTTAATTTCAAACTGTTAAAACCTAAAGTGATTATTAAATATTGTTATTTGTAATGTTACACATTTAACTTGGATTTAATCATTTTAAAGTTACTGCATGTTTGTCTCAGTCAATTTACTACACACACTCTAAACAGAGCTATACCAGAATAGTAAGAATTCCACTGAGCAAATCAGGGGTGGGGACTTGAACGAGCTGAAATTAATAAGGGCTTAATTCCTTCACAAAAGTTGTCAGCAGATTCTAGAATTAACGTGCTCAGCCAAAGCAGCATTGTTTTCGCTTATCTGAATATCTTGTGAAGACTACCTTTGTAATAGAAGTGGCATTACTCTTCTATCTACATCTCTGCCAAGAGTAATCTTATGCGAAGGTAGATACCTTTGAAGCCCATATTAGATACTCTTGAGTTTTGGCCACTGTTGGACCTGCTGTAAAGCAGGCGAGGCAATACCATCACAACCCTCATCCTTTTACACCATGACAAGTTTGAAGATTCAACAATTTTAGGCAAAGGAAAGAAAAACCCTCACGCCCACAGTTTGGAAATATTCATTTACTCTATTTACAATAGTTGTACATGAGGAATAATGCCAAAACTAAATCCTGGCAATCGATTGTATTATCTAAAATTATGGATGCAAAAACATCCTAATAATTACTCATCGGAGATTGAATGGAATGTTGTTCTTTAAAAAAAAACTTTTAAAATCTGATACTTTCTAAATGTAGCTGTACCATAGGCGTAGATTACACTCTGTTTAAAACGTATTTCTTAAAACACCTTGTTTAAACCTTATTTCTTAAGACACCTTGTTTAAAACTTATCTTAAAACACTTTGTTTAAAACTTATTTCTCAAAAAACCCTGTTTAAAACTTATTTCTTATAACAGCCTGTTTAAAACTTCTTTCTTAAAACATCTTGTTTAAATCTTATTTCTTAAAGTACCTTGTTTAAAAACTTATTTCTTAAAACATCAGGTTTAAAACATATTTCTTAAAACACCTTTTTTTAAAAATTAGTTCTCAAAACACTTTGTTTAAAACTTTTCTTAAAACACCTTGTTAAAAACTTATTTCTTAAAACACCTTGTTTAAAACTTATTTCTTAAAACACTTTGTTTAAAACTTATTTCTTAAGCTGTTCTTATTTCTGATTGAACTTACCTGTCAGACAGATAGGTAGTACCATTACTTGCTACCCAGCCAACCACAATGTCACTGTCAGGCTAAAACAGAGATGATATTTCTTCATTATTATCATTTTAGCAGTAATGTGTAAAAAAAATAATGTGACAATAGGATGACTAGAAATAAACAAACTCAAAGAAGATATGCATTTGCAAGATCAATCAATCAATACCCTTTAGAGACCCAGGATATCAATCCTGTAATTTGTCATTTCCGCTGCTACCTGTGCAGTTTTCCCTTGTTTACATAGAGTACGAACATTCCAGGTGCCAATCCTGGAGATTTTCCTAGACGAAAAAAAGGTTAGTCGGCAGCCCAGACTCCTTTCGGCTTTCTCTGGGTTGCTTCATGCGCCTCCTTTCTAGAGGACCTTCTTCTGTCTTGGGAGGCTGAGTTGATTTATATTCTGTATTTGACTTGTCCATGTTTGTTGAAGTTTTTTGGTAAAACGTTTTTTAACGGGATGGGCTAATCAGCCCCAAGCCCAACCCTCCTTAGTCGCTTTTTACAACATGCATGGTAGGGTACTGTGTTACTAATCTTCGCTCCCCATTTGGGTCCCGGTAACACACGGGTGTTTTGCAAGATGCTATAAGGATATTAATGGGTTATGAAAACATCGACCCCAGCCAAGAAAAATCCAGTGGACTCTGATTACACAGCTTGACGATCTAGATTGTGCCGATGACCTGGCACTTCTGTCCCATAACCAGATGCAAGACAACATTAAAATACTTGAGAAGAGATCACAGCAGACGGGTCTGAAAATACACAGGGAGAAAGCTAAGATAATGAGAAAAAATGCAAGAACCGTTAACAAGATTGTACTGGAAGAAACACCACTACAAGATGTGGAATCATACATTTATCTTGGCAGTTATATAAACAAAGTTGGAGGGACAGCCAATTATATCAAAATAAGAATACAAAAGGCTAAAGAAGCTTTCACTGAAATGAGAAATAAATAGAGATCAAAGCAAATCAGACCCAATACAAAAATCATAATGTTCAATTCCTTTGTCAAGACGTCAGTCTTATTGTATGGCTCTGAAACATGGAGAACAACAAAAAGCTACAGACTTTCATGAATATATGCTTGCATAGAATAGAAGGATTGAAGTGATATGACAAGATCACTAATGTGGAACTGATGACAAGAACTAAACAAGCAACAGTGGAACAAGAGATGAGATTTAAAAGGCTGGAGATGGAGAGGACACACACTGAGAAAAACTTTTGGTAGCGTTATCAAACAGCCCTTGTTGTGGAGTCCCCAGGGTAAGAGAGGTAGAGAAGGACCAAAGATAACATGGAGAAGAGAACTGGAAACAGGCATGAAGAAGATATTGACAGACCGTGGGCTGATGGCACGGTACAGGAATACTAGGCATAAGTTTGTTGAAGGCCTATGCTCATTAGGGATTTGAAAAGTGATGAAGAGACCACTGCTGCAAGAAGATGTGAATGTTGGTGGTGCAGGCTTCTTGCAACGGGGGGACCAGCTGTAGTGGTGGCTACTTGCTTGGTGGTGCAGGCTTCTTGCAACGGGACCAGCTGTAGTGGTGGCTACTTGCTTGGTGGTGCAGGCTTCTTGTAACAGGGGACCAGCTGTAGTGGTGGCTACTTGCTTGGTGGTGCAGGCTTCTTGCAATGGGACCAGCTGTAGTGGTGGCTACTTGCTTCGTTAGAAGTGCATAGGACAATGATGATGAATATTATCTTTAATTGAAGATTTTGTAGAATTAACTTCCTACAGGATGGGAAAGCCAGCCCCATGCTTAACCTTCCTTTGTGGCTTTTACAACATGCATGGTAGGTCATCATTCTTTGCTCCCAGTCTGGTTCCTGGTAGCACATGGCAATAAACGTGGGACTAGCAGAGATGGACCTGAGGATGCATCCGTCATTATGTACAACCAGCATGCCACAGGTACAATTAGCATTCACACTCTTCGACATTTGCTAAGGGAGACTGAGCACCTATGGGTTTGCCCGGAGTGCAGTGAGGTCGATTATGATTAACATTAACAATAACATGGCAATCCTGGTTCTGGTAAGAAAGAAAGAGAGAGACAAAAAAAAAAGATGGAAAAGAGAACTGGAGTGATAAATGAAATTCATAAAGAAAACATGGAAAGATCTTGAGTGAATGGAACAGGGCAGGAACACCTGGCATAAATGTCTTGGCTATGTTCCTTGGGGGGATGATGGGTGATGGATGAATAAAGAATATCATAATCCATGTCTTCTTACCATGAACTGGTCCTTAGAAAATCCCAAACCAAAGTACTCAGAGCTGCCAAGCTGGGCTGTAATGGCGAAGTTTACTCTCTGAGTTTTGGGGTCATGGGTCCAGGTGACATTATACAAACAGCCTGATATAGAGGTGCAGGACCCATCACAAGAATTTAGCCCTGGTTCAAGTTTTCCACTAGAGTTACCTCCTTCACTAGTTTCACCCACACCAGTAGGTTTGTCACGTGGCTCAGTGGCAGCACTGGAAGGACAGTTAGTGAAACAGTGTTTGTTGGTAGAATACGTTCCTTGTGAGTGATAAAAGAATATATCACCATCAGTCTTTGGTCCCCTGGCAGTGAGCAGGTAGATACATTCTGTCACATTCAATGCCAGGTCATTCAAATCCTTTGTGTCCAGAGCACGTGAGAAGTTCACAACCGTGACTCCATTTAAATCTTGACCTGAGACCAACATAAGATCATTCTGAGTATCCTCATCTGGGCTTATCCTGTCTCTGGCCCATCTATAGAATGATAAGACATAGATATCAGTACAAGCCTCTATATCGAGTGTTCATCTGTTAAAACATGTACATTTAAAATGTGCCAAATTATTAATCTTCTAACTAAATGCTTTTCAAAATGTACCATATGTAACTCTTTCCAACTACAAAGAGTGCAAAAACTGACTTATCAAAATGTATCCTACTATAACTCTTTCCAACTACAAATAGTGTAAAACTGATTTATCTAAATTTGCCATAACTCTTCTCAACTACAAAAAGTGTAGAACTGATTTATCAAAATTTGCCATAACTCTTCCAACTACAAAAAGCGTAGAACTGATTTATCAAAATTTGCCATAACTCTTCCAACTACAAAAAGTGTAAAACTGATTTATCAAAATTTGCCATAACTTTTCCATCTACTTATAATGTAAAACTGATTTATCAAAATTTGCCATAACTCTTCCAACTACAAAAAGTGTAAAACTGATTTATCAAAATGTGCCATAACTCTTCCAACTACAAATAGTGTAAAACTGATTTATCAAAATTTGCCATAACTCTTCCAACTACAAATAATGTAAAACTAATTAATACCTTTTTTTAATTAAAAAAGAAAAATAAACTGTTCAATCCTTGATGGTTATAATTTAGATATACAGTGCCATCTCAATTTACACAGTCTCAGTTTACTCTAATTCAGAATAATGCAAGAAGGAAAAAAAATGCCCAAAAAATCACTTTGACAGACATGACTCTTTCTTAGATGGCGCCACTGCCAAATTTCATTTTTTTTTTACTAATGTATTATGTTAATTTTTCTATCATGACTTTTCAACTCTCTAAGGATCACAGGCCATGAACAAACTACAAACTTTTGCTAAGCACTTCCTGTCCTGTGCCATCAGCTCAAGGTTTCTCCATGTCTTTTTCACCCCCTTCATGTCTGTATCCAGTTCTCTTCTCCATGTGTTTTTTAATCTCCCGCTATCTCTCTTACCCTGGGGGTTCCAGAACAAGGACTGCCCGGTAATGCTATCAAGAGGTTTCCTTAGTTGTGTGCTATCCATCTCATGCGTCTGCTTGTTATCTTTTGTTCTCTTGGCATTTGTCTGGTTCTTGTCATCACTTCCACGTTAGTAATCCTGTCGTACCCCTTCATTCCTATTCTGGTCCTGGAAACAGTCTGCAGCAGTGCAGGCTGGCTGAGCGAGCACGGATCGCAATGGGAAGGCAAACCCGGTCCTAAAAAATGCCGTGCAGAAGTCGGATGTGTCGACCGAAAGGTGCAGATATCACAGCTTAGGCGTAAACAGACACAACGCAACCACCGTCCTTTTCAGGGCGAACGAAGAAGAAGAAGAAGAAGAAGAAGAAGAAGAATTCCTATTCTAAGCAAGCATCCAATTATGAAAGTCTGTAGCTTTTGGTTCATATTTTTTGTTGTTCTCTGTGTTATAGAGCAATACAATAGGATTGACTTGGCATTTGAACTGAACATTCTGATTTTTGTGTTGGACTTGATTTCTTTGCCTTTGCTTTTTATGAAAACTTGTATCAATTTTTATTTCAACTACTCTGCACAGGCAGCGCACTAATTGTGGCACTATGAATGTCTTTGGAAAAAAATGATCTCGATTTATTTGAATCTCAAATTTTGTGCATGCCTCTGGATCTTAACCCTTGAGTAAATCATGAGCATACTGTCTTGCATTTATAATTTTTTACAATATATCCAGTTTCTGCTATTAGCTTATGGCATTATCCCTCCATTTCATTTATTGTACATGAGGTATGTTAAAATAGTTAATCATGTCTGTGTTTTATTTCCATAAAATGGTAGATTCTCCATACTTTTTGTGTTGTTTATTTTTGGTTAAAAACAAGGAGCTGGTGGAATTTGTATAAAAGCTGTAAGTATGTTGCCTTATGTTCAATATCACACTTCTGATACATAATTTCAGCTGGGTTAAAAATGGTCTGTTTTGTGTGTAGTCCATTCATTCGTTATTTTTGCACTATTAACATTTTTATTTATTTTAATACTTTATTTACTACAATTACCCTTTTTATATTAACATTTTTATTATATTTTATTTACTTACAATTAGGTACTGATTTCTACCACTAAAACATTGATTTAATGACCACATTTAAGTTACTCTTACCTGTCTGACAGATAGGTGCTACCATCAGGTCTTACCCAACCGACAACAATGTCACTGTCTGGCTAAAATGTTTAAAAAAGACACTTGATAACTGAGACTGTTGTGTGATGATCCATACAAATATCTTAAAGACATATCACACTGTGACATTTACACATAACACAGTGCGTGGAAATCGTGTCAACATTTAGGTAATAAAGTACAGAAAATTGTGACATTCATATAGTAGTAGTTATCTTTAATATTCTTCTTCTTCAAGTGATGTAGGTCTTGTTTATCCATTCTATTCTTGACATTTTCCATGCCTTACTTACTTACTTACTTAGTCGTTCCCCTTCTACCGTGAGGTGTAGAGGTTTGGAAGAGAGAGCGCCAGACCATTCTATCAGCTGTCTTCTTCCTGGCCTGGTTCCATTCTAGTCCTCGGTCCTTCAAAGATTGTCTAATGTTGTCCTCCCAGCGGACTCTGGGTCGTCCTGGAGGTCTGGATCCCTGGCTCTTTGTTTCCCATGCTTGTCGTGGTAGCCGATCTTCTCCCATTCTGCAGACATGGCCAAACCATCTTAGTTGGGACTGTTCTATTTGGGTATGCAGCGGATGGGATTTTAGGCCTTGACGGATCGTCTGGTTGTGGACCATGTCTCTTCTTGTTACTTCAACCACTTTCCTCAGATACCTCATTTCTGAGGTTTGGATCTGGCTTTTGTGGGTTGTAGTCATTGCCCACGACTCGCATCCATATGTCAAGACTGGGACATAGGTGGAGCGGTATACAGCCATCTTCGTTTTCTTACCAACCTCTTTCTTGCTGAGGAATCCACGATTTATGGCCTGAAAAAGTCTCCCAGCCGCTGCTTTTCAAGTGGCCAACTCTTCTTTGATGCCTCCCTTTCGGTCTATAATAGCTCCGAGATATTTAAAGTGGTCGACCTGCTCCAGGACCTGTTCTCCCAACTTAATCTGATGTTTTCTTTCTTCTCGTGATATCACCATGGATTTTGTTTTAGAGCTGCTTATGACCATCCCTCTCTTCTCCAGCTCTTCCTTCCAGACTTGCAGGTTGGATTGGAGATGTGCCTCTGATTTAGCAATCAGGGCAACATCATCAGCAAATGCCAGCTCCGAAATATAGACCTGTCTCATCTTCCAGTACCCCACTGAATACTTTTTTGTTCTCTCCTTACATGCCTTGATGACATCGTCCATAAGGAGTATGAAGAGGTAAGGTGATAGGATATCACCTTGTCTTACACCAGTGGTGGTCCTGAACTCTTCTGACTTATGGTTTGCTGTCCTCACATAATTTCTGCAAGACTTGTAGAAGCTCTGTATAGCATGAATCAGAGGTGCTGGAATATTCTTCCTTCCCAAACAGTCCCAAAGTTTGCTCCAGGGGACCCTGTCAAACGCCTTTTCCAGATCTATGAAACAAAGATGGATCTCACTCTTATACTCAAGGGCCTTTCACTCAGCTGTCTGAGTGTGAAGATTAGGTCTTGAGTACTTCGGTTTGCTCGGAATCCGCACTGGACCTCATCCAATTGTGGCTCAGCTAGGCGTAGGAGTCTCTGCTCTAGGATTCTAGAGTAGATTTTACCAGGGACACTGAGAAGGGATATGCCTCTATGGTTTCCACATTGTCGATTGTCACCCTTTTTGAAAATTGGTGTTATGATGGCAATCTCCCAATCCTTTGGTATGGTCTTGTTGCACCATGCTGCCTGTAGGACCTTTAAGAGTAATAGGTCGCCTGATGCTCCCATGTACTTAACCATTTCTGGTGTTATACCATCATGCCCTGCTGCTTTGCCCATCTTGATTTTCTCTAGTGCTGCCCTCAGTTCTTCCATCTTTATGTCATCTTCACCATCATTGGTTTCCTCTTCTGTGTCAGTGGTTATCATTTCTGATGCTTCATCATGCTCACCATCCAGGAGTTCTGAGAAATATTCTTTCCATCTTTCCATTACTTCCTTCGGGGCAGTAAGCAATTTGCCTTGCTTGTCCTTTATAAATTTGAGAGGGCATTGTTTTTCTTTCCTCATGTTCTTTAGGGTCTTATAGAACAATTTCTGGTTTTCTTGTGCATCTTTTTCTAGATTTTCTCCAAATTCTTCCCAGGACTTCTGTTTTGCTGCTAGCACTTTGTTCTTTGCTTCTGTTCTGAGTGTCACATATTCTCTATATTTTTCCATTTGTCCTGTTGTGTTTTTAGCTCCTAAGTATTGTTTCCATGCCATTTTCTTCTCTCTTATTTTCTCTTTGACTTCCTCTGTCCACCAAGGTGTCCTCTTTCTCTGGTTCCCAAGTCGGACTTCACCGCATGCTTCTGCAGCAGCTGTCTTTATGATATCCTTGAATTTATTCCAGAGGGTTTCCAAGTCATCAGGTCGTTCTTCTGTGTTGCTCACTGCTGTAGCAATAAGCCCCTGATATCTGGTCTTAATTTCTGGCTCTCTCAGCTTGTAGGTCCTAATGCTCATTTCTCCTGCTCGTTTACTTGGTTTCTTGCGTGATGTTGGGCAGTTCCTAGGCTGAGCAACTCTTTCAGTTGTTCGTTTGATTGTTAGCAGGTAGTGATCACTTCCAATCTCTGGCCCCCTCCAGACTCTTGCATCTCGGACATATCTGAATGAGCTTCTCCGAACAATGGCATAGTTGATCACTGACTTCTCATTCTTGGTTGGTTCACATCTAGTGTATGCATGTATGCGCTTATGGGGGAACTTTGTGTTTGTAATGATCAGATTCTGCTCACTGCAGAATCTAAGGAGTCGCTTTCCATTGTCATTGAGAGTATCTTCTCCATATCTTCCGATAACTCCACCCCATCTAGCATGGTCATTTCCAACTCTGGCATTAAAATCTCCGAGCATAATAACTTCATCTAGGCAGTCATCCACTGTCCTTTGAAGCAGCTCGAAGAATTCCTCCTTGACCTCTGCTCTCTCATCCTCATTTGGCCCATACACTATGACCAGGTTGACTATGGTTTCTCCTTCTTTTAGTTTTACAACCATAATGCGCTCCGAGACAAAGTTCCATCCCTTGATACTATCTTTTTGATTTTGGGCCACAATGCAACCCATGCCCCCTTTAGCTCTTTCAGATATGGGTACACCACTGTAGAGCAACGTGTTGCCATCAAGATCCATGACTCCTTGTCCTTTTTTCTTCGTTTCCGTTATAGCCAGGATTTCTAGTTTTGCTTTCCTCATCTCTTCCACCAGCTCCTCTTCCTTCCTATTTATGCTTCTTGTGTTCCAAGTTCCATAAGTCGTAGTCTGTAGTCCGTTCCAGTTCGTCGCCTTTAGAATCAGTCCGGTTTTCTCTCTTGTAGTTTGCGTAATAATGATTTAAAGCAAACAGGTGATTGGCCTGTTGTGCCTTTGCATGGTGGAGGGGCTGCCTCCTTACGGCCTCCATGCAGGCCGCCCTCCTCCTTTTTCATCCGGGCTTGGGACCGGCATTGGCGGAGTTACATTTTCCATGCCATGATGTCAAACTGTCCAGTTTTTGTCTTTCCTTTCAACACATGGTGTTTCAAAATTATGTATACACACTTGAAATATTTATATTTTATGAACAACATTTACAATTTTAATTTTTTCTTTTACACATTTTAAAGCTAGGAGATAGACAATTTTTTCATAATGAAGTAATTTTGTTTTATTTTTTAGATACAAGAATATTGACAGAGAATGCTCAATTAAGTTTCGAAGTAAGAAAGACAATTCTAAAAGAATTGTAGATCTGTTGGTGAGAGATGATGTGCACGTATTCTTGCTGATGGTGGGCATTTTGAACATTTAAACTGAATTTGTTATTACGATGAAAATAATGTGCATCTCAGCTTTAAAATTTGATAAAGAAAATAAAATTGTGTACGTTGTTAATGAAATATAAATTTAAAAAAGGTGCATACATAATTCTGAAACACAGTGGTATTTCCTGTTGTTACAATCTGAAAAACCCTGGTATTTCCTGTTGTTACAATCTGAAACACCCTGGTATTGTCTGTTGTTACAATATATTCCAGATTTTCTCTTCTCATAACATGCCCAAAGAAAGTGAATTGCTTCCTTCTAATATGAGTAATAAGGTTACTTCCCACATTGGCTTCTTTATCTCATTTTTCCTCATTACTATTTTTAGCTGTCTATGTTATTCTTACTATTCTTCTGTAAAACCATATCTCTGTTGTCTATAGTGCTATTTCCGTTTGTTTACTAATTGTCCATGACTCCCTTCCATACGTCAGGATTAGCTCTATATAACATTAAACAACTCTCTAATTTCCATCGACAAAGATTTGTTGCATCAAATACTTTTCATTTCATAGAATGCTGCTTTCACCTTGGTTATTCTGTTCCTCATCTCTGAGATGCATCTTCCATCTGATGTTATTAATGTGACTAGGTATTTGATTCTACTAGCTTACTTTAAGATTATTCCATTTAATTTGTAATACCTCTGGTGGTATCTTGTAATACATCTGGTGGTATCTTGAAAAGCCGGCTCCTTCATGTGTCACTGGTTTTGGTTTGGTTTGGTTTGGTTTGGTTTTAAGGACCATCTTCATTGCACACGGACAATGTCATCAGTGCTCCGATCTCCTCCCTTAGATCACACAAGGAGGATCTCTGTACAGTGCACGAACTACGTAGCACCAGCGAGAATCCCAATGTGTGTATATTGAAATCACACATTCTATAAATATGTTTGTGGCGGGTAGGTTTCTAATTTTTAAATTTTGCCAGGGCAGTGGCCTTATGGCCTACTCTTTACGATTTCCAACTGCCGTGGGATTTTTAACATGCACACATGGGACCTCCTGTTATCTGCCCTTATCCGAGAAGGCCAGGCATCCGATCTCACTACCCATGAGACCAGGGGGCAGTATGATGTAATTAGGACCACTGGTTCTAAAAAAAATATTTCCATAAATTATAATCCTTCAACTGGGATTCGAACCTGGTACCTCTTGAATACAAGGCGGATGCCGTACCTCTTAGCCACTCTGACCCCATGACTGGTTTAAAAAAAAAAAAAAAAAAACGATGGAACAAACACATTAAGATAAAGTACTGAAACACTATTAGCTGTGATTGTGGACAGTTTTGTCAATCAGCAATGTGCAAGCTTTTGAAATCAGTGCACACATAAGTCTGAAAAATGAGACTCAAGTATCATATCTGTCAAGTCTTTCCAGAAATGTGGGATCAGAAGTGACTGTGATGGTACTAAAGACATAACACTGTCTGATGTACATGCAGGTAAGAAGTCAGACAACAACAGTTGTGATAATGTGTATGACATGTGTAATAATGTGTTTGGTAATGATGTGTATAACAGTTGTTATGATGTGTATAACAGCTGTTATGATGTGTATAACAGTTGTTATGATGCGTATAACAGTTGTTATGATGTGTATAACAGCAGTTATGATGTGTATAACAGCTGTTATGATGTGTATAACAGCTGTTATGATGTGTATAACAGCTGTTATGATGTGTATAACAGCTGTTATGATGTGTATAACAGTTGTTATGATGTGTATAACAGTTGTAATGAGATTTAGGACAGTTGTTATGAGGTGTATGACAGTTGTAATAATGTGTATGGTAGTTTTTTTTATGTGTATGACAGTTGTTAGGGTTTAATTGCAGTTACTGAGGTCAGAGTGGCTATGAGGTATCATGTCTGCCTTGAATTTTAGAGGTACCAGGTTCGATTCCCAGTAGAGAGAATATAATTTATGGAAATTTGTTTTTCAGAACCAGTAGTCCTAATGATGTCATTCCTTCTCTCTCTCTCCCCCCCCCCCCCCCCCCCCCCCCCCCCCCTGGCAGTTGGAAATAATAAAGAGTAGGCCATAGTGCCACTGCCTCGGCAAAATGTAAAAATTAGAAACCTACCTACCACAAAAACATTTATAGAGAATGTGTGATTCCTATATACACAAATTGGGATTCTCACAGGTGCCACAGAGTTTGTGCACTGTGCTGAGATCCTCCTAGTGTGATCTAAGGGAGAAAATTGGAGCTCTGATGGAGTTGTCCGTGTGCAATGCAGATAGCCCTCAAAAAAACCAAACCAAACCAATGGTAGTTATTATGATGTGTATGACAGCTTTAAAGATGTGTATGACAGCTGTAATGATTTGTATCACAGTTGTAATGATGTATGTAGCAGTTGTAATGATGTATGTAGCAGTTGTAATGATGTATGTAGCATTTGTAATGTTGTATGTTATATGACAGTTGTAATGATGTTTCTAGAGGAATCTGTGACCAATAAAAATGTCATGAATGAATATCCCTTTTTCAAATCCCTCTGACGTATGGGGGCCTGAGCTGCTGTTGGCCCCCATGGAGGAAGTCAGCATCAAAGCACATGATGTGCTTTTGCAGAGGTGCTTTCTGTATCTATTTGTCATGCATGACGAGGTTGCTAGCCCCATGTGTAACCTCACCTTTGTCATCTCTTATACTGTAGCTGGCTGCCACAGGTAGTTTTCTGAAGAGACAAAGAAAGAATGACTTCTGCACCCTCAGGTATGTCCTACGAATCGACTATAGTTCGTTCGGAAATTCGTGCCCACAGAAAGTGTCAATTTTCTCCAAAACTGTTTGTTGTATGGACATGAATTTTTGCATGCAGTCTTAGATTTTCCATGCAGTTATTAATATTTTTTTTGCCCTTACAAAACTCATGTCATGTTCAAATTTTCTTCTTTACGTTATATAAAAAACTCTTACCGTTGTCTGGGTTAATTTTTAGTAGTTTTACATTAAAGTTACAAGATCCGTTCAAAAATATTGTTTTTTTTGTTTGAATTAGTTACTCGCGACTGTGTACAATAGGTGCGCACTCGTGCGGACATGTAGTCACTACACAAATTCAAACCAAAAAAAAATATTTTTGAACGGATCTTGTAACTTTCGTGTAAAACTAATAAAAATTAACCCAGACAACGGTAAGAGTTTTTTATATAACGTAAAGAAGAAAATTCGAACATGACAAGAGTTTTTTAAGGGCAAAAAATATATTAATAACTGCATGGAAAATCTAAGACTGCATGCAAAAATTCATGTCCATACAACAAACAGTTTTGGAGAAAATTGACACTTTCTGAGGGCACGAATTTCCGAACGGACTATAATATGAAATTATGAATGGGGATGTCAACATCATCATGTAAAACAAATGTTCACAGAAACCACAGCTGCAAGAACATGTGAATGTTTGGTGCAGGCTTCCTGCAAGGGGACCAGCTGCAGTGGTAGCTCCATGCTCCACGAGCAGCACAAATGTAAATGATGATGATGAAGTTAGATGGAGCAGTGGTGCTATTCTGTCTTTGTCTTCTCAGAGACTTCCAGAAGTACACAAGTGTATTGTTATGTCTTTGTCTTCTCAGAGACTTCCAGAAGTACACAAGTGTATTGTTATGTCTTTGTCTTCTCAGAGACTTCCAGAAGTACACAAGTGTATTGTTATGTCTTTGTCTTCTCAGAGACTTCCAGAAGTACACAAGTGTACTGTTATGTCGTTGTCTTCTCAGAGACTTCCAGAAGTACACAAGTGTATTGTTATGTCTTTGTCTTCTCAGAGACTTCCAGAAGAACACAAGTGTATTGTTATGTCTTTGTCGTCTCAGAGACTTCCAGAAGAATACATGTGTATTGTTATGTCTTTGTCTTCTCAGAGACTTCCAGAAGCACACAAGTGTATTGTTATGTCTTTGTCTTCTCAAAGACTTCCAGAAGAACACAAGTGTATTGTTATGTCTTTGTCTTCTCGGAGACTTCCAGAAGAATATATGTGTATTGTTATGTCTTTGTCTTCTCAGAGACATCCAGAAGCAAACAAGTGTACTGTTATGTCTTTGTCTTTGTCTTGTCAGAGACTTCCAGAAGCACACAAGTGTACCATTATGTCTTTGGATACAAATTTGTTAAAGTAAACCAAAAGTTTTAGTAGAATATTTTTTTCTTTAAATTTGCCTCTAACATGCTGGTCTTATCATTACCATCATCATCATCACCATGTTCATCATCATCATCATCTCCTTTTGTTTCACTTATTTTGGAGCAAGGAGCCACCATCAATGATGATGAAGCTTACATCAAAGCTTACATCAAAGCTTACATCAAAGCTTACATCAAAGCTTAAAATCTTGTAATGGAGGTTTCTGTAGCAATAAGTTTTACCAGGTGAGTTTGCCTGCCCCATGAGCAACCTCATATTAGTCACCTTTAGCTACACGTCTGGGAAAACAGAAGTTCTGCCCGGGGGCCTACTCAGGTCCAGAAAATGACATGCTTTACCTAAATGTAATCTTTGCACTAAAGTCCGATAATGAAGGAAAATAACTTGGCAACTTAACTCTTAGTATACGTGCTCAAAAACTTCGTTTTTACGAGCTGATTTCAGAGAGTACATTTTTAGACATGACTGCCTTTACTGATTTTGCATTAAATAGCTTATTTATAATGATAACATAAAGTGTTATATATCAAAATGTAGAGAAATAAAACCCCTTTGACATGCACCTAACTGAACTGTTCAGTGGTTTTAAACATGCATGCAACATATGCAGTAATGAATGCAGAAAAGTTTAAAAATATAGAAAATTGAAAAACAAATTGTACTTATCAATATGTGTAATTAATTCTGGTAAACTTCAACCCTAAATCTACTTTCATTTTAAAGTACATCCCTTTTCACATAATGTAGGACAGTTGCAGTTGTTTCTGAGCACAAATAACGTTTTTATCACAATCTGAATTGTTTTGGTATATTTAGATAAAGCGCACAAATATTTTAAGCTTATATTTACAGACATGACTACCGTTACTGATTTTGCATTAAATAATTTATTTATAATGATAACATAAAGTGTTATATATCTAAATATAGAGAAATGAAACCCCTAACTGAATTGTTCAATGGCTTTAAACATGCATGCAACACATGCAGTAATGAATGCAGAAAAATATAAAAAATTTGGAAAAAAGTTGTACTTACCCACAAAAATAATCCAATTCGGAAGCCTGGAAGTCCAAGAACCACTTTCATCCAATTATACGGAACACAGACAAGTTTCAGTTGTTTTGAATAATAAATAAAAATGTTTTTTCCTTTTGAAATGTTCAGGTCACATATTGAAAAATCATGACAAAAATAAACTATGTACACAACTTTATACACAACTGATATTTACATTTACCAAAAACTATTTCCTTTCATGATAAGCAGCAAAACAGTTATGTAGATGGGGATTATTTGTGCATCCTTCACAATAAAAGAATGTCCTGACCCTTACTTGAGGGGTGCTGCAAACGACACAGTTGCGATAAAATTTTGATTTTTTAATAATATGGTTTGTTCCTCCTAGTCTGTTGACTGAATTGTTCACTTGATTGCCATGTCCAATCCTGGGAGGAATTTGCTGGAAATCCACAGCAACAACAAGAGAGAGCTCACTGACAAGTTGCCGTTTAAATTGAAGAAGGCTCTGTTTTTTTTGCATTTGTTGTTCTTGACAGTGCAAATAATTTATACGCATTGAGCTGAGCTATTTCAAAAATGCAGAAGAAAATTTTTTTTCCACCACTTTCTTGTTCTTCTGCTAAATGTGCCATATGTTACAATGCTTTGGTCCACTCTGTCACATCCATTCATGCGTTGATTGTAATCATCAATCATCAGTGGTTTATTTTTTGTTTCACCAAAGCGGTTGGATTGGTGATATCCTTGCTTTCCACTGTTGCGCAGCTTGATACAAGAATGGATGGTTTTTTTGCTTTTTTGTCCCTAAACATTACACATAAAAATTGTTTTCTTGCTCCAAACACCATTTCATTTCCATATGCATTAGCTGGATAGTTTTCAGCTCTTTTGGGAAGTTCTTTCGATTAACGTTGACAGTCCCAGTGAAATAATGACTCCTGTTATTCAGATATTTAAGCAATGGCACACTTGTGTAATATCGATCAGCATAGATGTGATGACCTTTTCCACATGGTTGTAGCAAAGTGTCAAAAACTTTGATGGCTTGCTGGCAATTTACATCAACTTCTGGACTGTAAGAATTATTTGCCCCAAAGTATATCAACAAATTTAGTACATATCCAATGCTATTGTCGCAAAGACCGAATGTCTTCACATGATATTTTTTGGGCTTAGAGGCATTGAACATTTTGTGAGCCCATCTGTCTTTCCACCCAATTACCATTTCATCCAAAGACAGCTTCTTGTAAGGGTAAAATGCTTCCTGGAATCTAGATAACATTTTCTGTAGAAATGGTTCGATCTTTGCTTTATCTTGTGCGTATACATCACTCACATGAAACATCGTGTGATATAACATCTGAAACCTATCCCGTGTAAACATCTGGCTATACCATAAAGCCTTCCTCTCTTCTTCTTTGATCCTTAGCCGCCGACCGTCAAAGCAGTCAGTGGGCATCACGCCTAGTGGCGTCTTGTAGGGCAACAACAAATTGATTCCACTTTGCTCGGTCAGTGGCCATCCTTCGTACAGTGCCCCAACTCTGGTTCATTCTTTGCATCTCAGCCTCCACAGTCCTCCGCCAGGTTGTTTTTGGTCAGCCTCTTTTTCGTTTTCCTTCAGGGGTCCAAAGCATAGCTGTTCTTGTGATGGCATCGGGGTCTCTTCTGAGGACATGACCAACCCAGTTCCAGTGTCTGCCAGCTATGATGGTGTGCATGTCCTCTTGCTTGCTACGAGTAAGCAGATCTTGGTTAGTGATGGTATTCGGCCAAAAGATTCGGTGAATTTTTCTTAGGCATCTTGTGTGAAAAGAGGACAATTTCGACATTTCCTTCTCTGTAACTCTCCAGCATTCTGCACCATAGAGAAGCACAAAAAGCACACAGCTCTGATATAATCTTAATTTTGTGCTTGTGCTGTATTGGGAGGACTTCCAGATGTTGTTTAGGCTAAAGAAGGCTGTTCTTGCCTTATTCATTCTGATGTTGATGTCTTTGCCTGCCCCGCCGTCTGGTGTTACTATGATAAAGCCTTCATTAGACCAATAAACACCAATGGCTGGTTTTTTTACAATCCTCATTGCTATTATCTCAACAACAAACTTGCACAGTTCTGGAGATGTAACTGGATACCAGTTGTGATAGACAGATCTTTTTGTCACCATTTCTGATTTTGACTGACAGAGTAGCTCAGCATATTCATTTATAGAAACAGTAAGCTCATCTATCTCATTAGTTAAAAGAGCTTTGAGACAATAAAATGCAGAAGAATCATCAGGTATAATATTTGGATTCACACCTGTAATCCTAGCATGAGACGGTACAAAGCGGAAAGCATTTTGTGTTGAGCCAGCATCAACTTCATTCCACCTAATTTCCTCATTCACTGCACTTGTATTACTATCAGTACTTGTGAGTTCTGCTTCTCTATGGGGTGATCTAGTTGTATCTTCTCTTAGTCTTTTCTTCATGGGAGCTTTACCTTTTCCTTGTTGTCTTTTCACTGGCCTGGCATTTCTAGTACGAGTACTACTGACAGAACCAGCTAGGGGAACCCCCCCCCCCCCCCCCCTCTCCTCTCATCTGCTTCAGTGTTTTGATTACATATATTTTCGCTGGGTAAAATATATTCTGAATCTGAATTGTCATCATCACTCTATAACTGATCATCCTTCCTCATGTTCAATTCAAATAGAAATAAGTTGTGCCGCTTGTACAGCCGATAACCTTTGCTCACAATCGTTTGAAGATGAAGCCATTTTGGTTAGAAAAAATGTGTTTATGGTCAACAGCCGAACAACAAAGGTACCAAAATCTAACGTAATGATGAATAGAAATACACCACGCTGAAAATGTAAACAGATTGAATACAGGAAGTGACTTTATAAATATTGGATTGGATAAAACATCGACAATTTTTCATTAAACTTTGCCGATAGAGACTTACTGTCTAATGCCTCTTCAACTAGCGAGCCAAATTTTTGGCAAATATCTCGGAAATATAATAATGGACATTCTGATCAGTTGTTTCATGATAATAAGGAGCATGTGCAACTCCATTGTCAAAGCTAAATTGAACACCAGACATCAAAAATGGGGCCTAGTAGCTTCTTAATAGGATAGCACAAACCAAAAAACTGTCTCCACTTTGTTCAGTCCACATTGCCCATAACTTGCAAGTGACCCAACTCAGATTCTACTTGAGCTTGTACCATGGCATCCACAGTTCTCTCCGTCAAGTTGTTTTTTCATCAGCCTCCTCTTCTCAAACTTTTCCTTCTTGACGTCCCACAGAATAGCAGTTTTTGTTTTTGTGATGGTGTCAGGGTTTCCTTAATATATCTTATATACTTACCATCACCAATGGATTGGTCCCATAGAAAAAAAAAAAACCCAAACCCAAAGTAACTCAAGAACTCTGCCACGTTGAGCTGTCGAATGGTAAAAATGGTTTACACTCTGAGGGGGTATTTAGGGTCATGTTTCCAGTCACATTGTACAGACAGAAGCCTGAAGTGGGCCTACAGGACCCATCGACATTGGATTGGATTTTGGTTCAGCCATCACCAATAGGTTCAAAACCATTTCCAAGAGGCTTAACATATCATCAGAAAGAGTACGTTTCTCTTCTCCGCTTTAAGGGCCGCCTGACAGTTGAAATTCTAGTGACAAGAAAAAAATCAGTCTTGTTATTATCTGTGAAAGATGGAGAAAGATTGGAAATCTGAGAAGAACCACAAGATGAAAATTAATCACATATCTAAACTCCATTAAATACGAATGTCCATTGAATGACTAGCTAACTGAAACCAAAGCATCATACAACTGTTCATAAGTAATAATCATCCGTTCCGGTTTATGAACAGTAGAATAAGAGCGGGTCGTGCGTAAAGGTGTACCAATCCCATATAGGGAAAATACAAACGCGACAAGACACTGCTGTCAAGATTAGAAGTCCGAAAAATGACGAGAGCAGAAAAGGGGCAAGGTGGGAACGGGCAGGTTCATTAGAGGTAGTGGAGTCAT
>JAMPIV010021442.1:115823-291403 GCA_024509875.1 Oreohelix idahoensis
CCCCCCCCCCCCCAAAAAAAAAGATAATTGATATTAAAAATATAAATGGTATTAAAAGTTAAATATGCACAAAATTTATGATATTAGTGAACAGTGGATAAATAAAAGTGATACGCTTTACTATGACAAGGGACAAAGAAAACTGCCTGTGTTATGACCACAAAGTCTTCATTAGGGACAAATGAACAAAAACAAAAGGGAAAGAAAGCAACATAGTACAGTTAATACAGCTGTAATGGGCAAGCCACTGAATCATTCTAATATCTGAATATTCTCTGACTTTCCTCTTTTCCCTCCAAAAAAAGTAAACCTCACTTTTTCCTCCAATATTTCTTTTTCATTCTATAAGATAAAATAAATCAGATTTCTTCTTCTTTGATCCTTAGCCGCAGACTGTCAAAGCAGTCAGTGGCCATCACGCCTGGTGGCGTCTTGTACGGCAGCAACAAACTGCTTCCACTTTGTTCGGTCGGCGGCCATCTTTCGTACAGTGCCCCAACTATGGTTCATTCTTTGCATCTCGGCCTCCACAGTTCTCCGCCAAGTTGTTTTTGGTCAGCATCTCTTTCGCTTTCCTTCAGGGGTCCATAACATAGAAGTTCTTGTAATGGCACTGGGGTCCCTTCTGAGGACTTGGCCAACCCAACTCCAGTGTCTGCCAGCTATGATGGTGTGCATGTCCTCTTGGTTACTCTGAATAAGTAGTTCTTGGTTGGTGATGGTATTCAGCCAAAAGATTCGGAGAATTTTCCTTATGCAGACTGTGTAGAAGGAGGACAGTTTCGACATTTCCTTTTCTGTTACTCTCCAGCATTCCGCACCATAGAGAAGCACAGAAAGTACACAGCTTTCATATAATCTTAATTTGGTGTTTGTGCTGTACTGGGAAACTTCCAGATGTTGTTGAGGCTAGCAAAGGCTGTTCTCGCTTCATTCTGTTGTTGATGTCCTTGCTTGTTCCGCCGTCAGGTGTTACTATGTATTCTAGGTATGTAAATGTGCCGGTCTGTTCTAGCGTCTGGTTCATTATTATTCTTGGCTCAGGATTGCCCACATTGAGAGTCATGACCTCTGTCTTCTTTAGACTGATGTTCAGACCCACCTGCTGGCTATACTTATTCAGTCTATCTGTTTTTTTCTTAGATGTGTTGATGTGAATGTGCGAGTAGTGCAATGTCATCTGCATATTCCAAGTCTTCCAGTGTAGAAAACATTGTCCATCTAATTCCTCTTTGACTGCCCTCTGTTGTCTGGCGCATCACCCAGTCTGTGACAGTCAAAAATAAAGTTGTTGTTAAAGGGCATCCCCGTCGTACTCCTGTCTTCATCTCGAAAGTAAGGTTGCTCAACCCAACACTCATCCACATGAGCACCCCATTATCCTCACATCATCTTTGATGATTATATATTAATTTTAGTTCTTGTTATACACTGTTTTACTATATTGTGCTATTCTCTAGGTCTATCTATTCTCAACACCTGTTCCACAGTTATGGATGAATTGCATGCCTGTAAATGATCTAATATTGGTTTTCTCTCTTGTTCATACTTCCTACATTTTAGTCAGAAATGCTCTATATTATTTTTTTCTAGACACTTTGCACGTTAAGCTTCTTCTATTCTAAAATAGCCCATTCCTAGTTGCAGCATAAGAAGTTTCTTTATTGCTAGGAATTTTTAATTCTCTAGATACCTGACACGTTCTTGTTGGAGTCTTGAACAAGTTATATGCATGTCTGTCCTTCAGGCTTCCATCCCACTCTATTGTCCATTCGTCAGTTATTATTTTTAAAATTAAGTTTTTGATCTGTTTTACTCCCACATTTATTTGCTTTCTATTAGGTCTACTTTTCTTAACTTCTGTATCCGCATTTTCATTTCCTTTTATGCCAACATGTGAAGGTATCCAAGTTATTAGAACAGAACACCCTCTGGAGTATAGGTAAGTATTTGCCAGTAATATCTCTTCTGCTATTATGGTCTACTGCATTCTCGTAAGTTTCTTATAGCTTGAATAGCTCAAAGTGAGTCTGTTAATATTGTCAATTTATGAGAAGGACTGTTAGAGAAGATTTCTAGAGCTTTCAGAATTGCGACCATCTCTGCTGTGAAAATAGATGTATTATCTGTCATATTATATCCTTTCACCATTTGCCACATGAGAACATAAATTCTTATTTCTTATTCTTACTGTGCAGGATGTCTTCAAGACAATAATATAGAACATTTCTTGTTAAAATGTAAGAGGTATGACCAAATGAAAATACCAATATTGGATTATTTGCAGGCATCCAACTTACCTATAAATATAGAGGAGGTGTTGAGAATAGACAGACCTAGGGAACTGCATAATATAGTCAAACAATATTTAACATGAACACATGTTAATATATAGTGGCTGGGAATGTGAAGGTCTGATGCTGTTCTTACAATGCATGTGACTTTAAACAGATGAAAGTCAATTAAATATCTGGTAAAGTCCGTTATATAACTAGAACCACCAGGCCTTTACACCCCTCCACTTCAATATTATTCTTGTTCATAGTTTCTTCTTGATTTTGTTTGTTTGTTTGTTTGTTTTTTATTTTATTATTTAACGTATAGGCCTAAGCACAATTGTGAGTATCCCTATTTTCAAATGTGATGCCACTTTCTCATGTCGGCAGTTGTTCATATTATTTGGAATTGAAAACAATATATATCCTAATTATAACCCATCAGAGGTTGAACGAGATTTCTGTTTATCTTCATTAATTTAAAAAAAAAAAAAAAAATTATCTCCAATTTGTTATCTTCTCTCTTAGATCTGTATGTGTATACTGTAATACTGTCCTTCGATATTTGTTAAATATACTTCCTTGTTTTGTCAATTGTTTTAGTAATTATGCCTGCCAAGTGGCAGTCTGTATCTGGTTTCTTGAGCTCCCAGGGTGGTACCACCGGCATGTATATACTTCTGTTATTAATTGGTGCATTTTGGGCATCCAAGTGTACTAGTTCCTCCATGCATTTCCAATCTGTCGGGTATCTACTAGTATTCGTGAACCTGTTCTGAGTTGTTAATTGATACCCAGCAAATGCTGGAAAATCTGGATGAGTTTTGTCCAACATAATTTGGTCGAGTAATTTGGTCTTAGTTCCTTTCTCCGAAGTTCCAAATGGAGGACTCTTAAGGCCACCTCCAGGAGCAGTCCTCGATGTTGATCTGATTGCACCTGCAATTGTACATAATGCTTGGTGCTGAATTCTGCTTGCCTATGAACTTTGGGGAGCTGTAGGGTGATGAATGGATGAATGAAATATAAATATATATATAACCGTACCTTGAGAATTCTGTGATACACTTTATAATCATTGGACAGATTTCGCTGTGTATACTGTGACAGGTCAATTGCTGCTCTGTTCTTCACTGGTGACTCTGCGGACAAATGTTGAAACACTTCTTTTAGTTGGTACACGAGAGAGGAAGATATTTCGTTCCGCTTCTCCTCTCCTGTTAGATCCCACTTTTATTATAGGAACAGCTAAAGTTTCCCTATGGCATATCACTTGTGTCAAGATTGAGACTAAATGTGCTATTTAAGATGCTTTTGGGCAATCAAGGGTAATATAATATGTTGATCTCGTCACAAATGACAGTGTGTGGAACATCCTTACAGCCTGTGGAGCCTTACAAACATATATTAACAATAATATGCAAGACTATCATCGCAAGGACTTTTCCCATAACAAGAGCAAACGGCAAGTATGACCCCAAGTCTAAGGTGAACCAGTGTGCCGAGGGACTGCGTGGCTGTTGGGTGAACAGTCGTAAACACTGGCTGTCTGGAGGGCGAGCGGGGCGGCACCAGGCAGATGGACTCCCTAAGGGACATCCCTTGCATCTTCCCTGGTATGGTGGCCCTTCCAGGGCGACCGAATATTTCCACCATCTACTACAATGCTACCATGAGTTTTCTTTCTAACAAGAATCATCGTGGAGCTACGAAGATCGTGCTCTGCCGGCGATACCTTTGGCAAATAAAACGAAAAAGTATGAATGCAGAAGGAGAGGTAGGGGAGAGAAGAGAAGATAGAGAAGACGACGAGCTGGCAAGAGAAAATTCAGAAAGAAATCGGATGGGCTGTCACTAAAATATTTGCGAATAGCATGCTGGAATTGCCGAAGCGCCAATCAACGGGCAGCAGTTGTACAGGAAATCTATGATTTTGACATCCTCATGATTCAGGAGACAAATTTAAAAGTGACTAGCAATTTTAATTGTCCAGGCTACAAATGTTATAGTAATCCGTGTGGGCCTGGCAGACGAGGGCAAGCTTGTGACAAAACGGTGCGGCCCCTATTGATCTTTGTTTCTCTCCGGCAGTATCGGTACATTTGTGGTACTGATTTTTGTTATGTGCTGTCAATTATTGCACTTTTCTTTTTTCTGTCTTTCTTTTTCTGCTTGTGTGGCAAATAGTTTGTATGTTCAGACATTTGTGACACTCCTTGCAGATAATGTTTTCCGGGCTTGCGGTGAGCAACTGAGATAAGATAGTCACCGGCGTGTTTAGATCGAACCTCTGATAAGACGACTCGTCTGGTAACCCAGATGGGCAGACACGGAGTTTTTGCGTACTCATACGACAGATAACGAGATTACTGTCTGTGTGACACATGTGGGCAGACAAGTGTGACATAATCTCTTAAGGGCCGACTTGTTATGGCAACATTACTTTCTAATAAAGTAATAAGTATTACAGCTTACAAATGTTGTCATGTGAGTTCCCCGATCTGATGGAAATTTTTACACAAAGGCATCGGACATCATATTACCATATATGGGAGACGTGACTTTTGCAAAATTTTTCCATGTCGGAAATATTTTGAAAGTACCACACCCGACCTGTTTGAATATGATTGGATCGTCTATTTAACTCCATAACAAACGAAGGCGTGGGAAGGCAGGGAATATAGTCTGACCATTTTTGCAATTTTATTTCAATGTGAATTTCCCGCTCGCCTAGATAACATCAGACCTCGCCAGAGTGAAGACTAGATTCATAATACCTTTTTGTTAACCGGACCTTCTATTGGATAACCAAATAAGACTTACAAAGCACAGGAAATCTCTACATTTTAGTAAGGAACACCGGGACTAGGAAACTGAAGAGACACACGCATGCAGAGAGGGAATATATTGTCAAATTCAAGACTCGTCTCTTTTATTCATCTGAGCAACACGTCTGTAGCCAAGATTGGCGTAAGTAGTGCATTTTTCATTCTATATTTTATTACTAACATGTGAACTAATATATATATAATTACTTACTTAGTCGTTCCCCTTCTACCGTGAGGTGTAGAGGTTTGGAAGAGAGAGCGCCAGACCATTCTATCAGCTGTCTTCTTCCTGGCCTGGTTCCATTCTAGTCCTCGGTCCTTCTAAGATTGTCTAATGTTGTCCTCCCAGCGGACTCTGGGTCGTCCTGGAGGTCTGGATCCCTGGCTCTTTGTTTCCCATGCTTGTCGTGGTAGCCGATCTTCTCCCATTCTGCAGACATGGCCAAACCATCTTAGTTGGGACTGTTCTATTTGGGTCTGCAGCGGATGGGATTTTAGGCCTTGACGGATCGTCTGGTTGCGGACCATGTCTCTTCTTGTTACTTCAACCACTTTCCTCAGATACCTCATTTCTGAGGTTTGGATCTGGCTTTTGTGGGTTGTAGTCATTGCCCACGACTCGCATCCATATGTCAAGACTGGGACATAGGTGGAGCGGTATACAGCCATCTTCGTTTTCTTACCAACCTCTTTCTTGCTGAGGAATCCACGATTTATGGCCTGAAAAAGTCTCCCAGCCGCTGCTTTTCGAGTGGCCAACTCTTCTTTGATGCCTCCCTTTCGGTCTATAATAGCTCCGAGATATTTAAAGTGGTCGACCTGCTCCAGGACCTGTTCTCCCAACTTAATCTGATGTTTTCTTTCTTCTCGTGATATCACCATGGATTTTGTTTTAGAGCTGCTTATGACCATCCCTCTCTTCTCCAGCTCTTCCTTCCAGACTTGCAGGTTGGATTGGAGATGTGCCTCTGATTTAGCAATCAGGGCAACATCATCAGCAAATGCCAGCTCCGAAATATAGACCTGTCTCATCTTCCAGTACCCCACTGAATACTTTCTTGTTCTCTCCTTACATGCCTTGATGACATCGTCCATAAGGAGTATGAAGAGGTAAGGTGATAGGATATCACCTTGTCTTACACCAGTGGTGGTCCTGAACTCTTCTGACTTATGGTTTGCTGTCCTCACATAATTTCTGCAAGACTTGTAGAAGCTCTGTATAGCATGAATCAGAGGTGCTGGAATATTCTTCCTTGCCAAACAGTCCCAAAGTTTGCTCCAGGGGACCCTGTCAAACGCCTTTTCCAGATCTATGAAACAAAGATGGATCTCACTCTTATACTCAAGGGCCTTTTCACTCAGCTGTCTGAGTGTGAAGATTAGGTCTTGAGTACTTCGGTTTGCTCGGAATCCGCACTGGACCTCATCCAATTGTGGCTCAGCTAGGCGTCGGAGTCTCTGCTCTAGGATTCTAGAGTAGATTTTACCAGGGACACTGAGAAGGGATATGCCTCTATGGTTTCCACATTGTCGATTGTCACCCTTTTTGAAAATTGGTGTTATGATGGCAATCTCCCAATCCTTTGGTATGGTCTTGTTGCACCATGCTGCCTGTAGGACCTTTAAGAGTAATAGGTCGCCTGATGCTCCCATGTACTTAACCATTTCTGGTGTTATACCATCATGCCCTGCTGCTTTGCCCATCTTGATTTTCTCTAGTGCTGCCCTCAGTTCTTCCATCTTTATGTCATCTTCACCATCATTGGTTTTCTCTTCTGTGCTAGTGGTTATCATTTCTGATGCTTCACCATGCTCACCATCCAGGAGTTCTGAGAAATATTCTTTCCATCTTTCCATTACTTCCTTCGGGGCAGTAAGCAATTTGCCTTGCTTGTCCTTTATAAATTTGAGAGGGCATTGTTTTTCTTTCCTCATGTTCTTTAGGGTCTTATAGAACAATTTCTGGTTTTCTTGTGCATCTTTTTCTAGCTTTTCTCCAAATTCTTCCCAGGACTTCTGTTTTGCTGCTAGCACTTTGTTCTTTGCTTCTGTTCTGAGTGTCACATATTCTCTATATTTTTCCATTTGTCCTGTTGTGTTTTTAGCTCCTAAGTATTGTTTCCATGCCATTTTCTTCTCTCTTATTTTCTCTTTGACTTCCTCTGTCCACCAAGGTGTCCTCTTTCTCTGGTTCCCAAGTCGGACTTCACCGCATGCTTCTGCAGCAGCTGTCTTTATGATATCCTTGAATTTATTCCAGAGGGTTTCCAAGTCATCAGGTCGTTCTTCTGTGTTGCTCACTGCTGTAGCAATAAGCCCCTGATATCTGGTCTTAATTTCTGGCTCTCTCAGCTTGTAGGTCCTAATGCTCATTTCTCCTGCTCGTTTACTTGGTTTCTTGCGTGATGTTGGGCAGTTCCTAGGCTGAGCAACTCTTTCAGTTGTTCGTTTGATTGTTAGCAGGTAGTGATCACTTCCAATCTCTGGCCCCCTCCAGACTCTTGCATCTCGGACATATCTGAATGAGCTTCTCCGAACAATGGCATAGTCGATCACTGACTTCTCATTCTTGGTTGGTTCACATCTAGTGTATGCATGTATGCGCTTATGGGGGAACTTTGTGTTTGTAATGATCAGATTCTGCTCACTGCAGAATCTAAGGAGTCGCTTTCCATTGTCATTGAGAGTATCTTCTCCATATCTTCCGATAACTCCACCCCATCTAGCATGGTCATTTCCAACTCTGGCATTAAAATCTCCGAGCATGATAACTTCATCTAGGCAGTCATCCACTGTCCTTTGAAGCAGCTCGAAGAATTCCTCCTTGACCTCTGCTCTCTCATCCTCATTTGGCCCATACACTATGACCAGGTTGACTATGGTTTCTCCTTCTTTTAGTTTTACAACCATAATGCGCTCCGAGACAAAGTTCCATCCCTTGATACTATCTTTTTGATTTTGGGCCACAATGCAACCCACGCCCCCTTTAGCTCTTTCAGATATGGGTACACCACTGTAGAGCAACGTGTTGCCATCGAGATCCATGACTCCTTGTCCTTTTTTCTTCGTTTCCGTTATAGCCAGGATTTCTAGTTTTGCTTTCCTCATCTCTTCCACCAGCTCCTCTTCCTTCCCATTTATACTTCTTGTGTTCCAAGTTCCATAAGTCGTAGTCCGTAGTCCGTTCCAGTTCGTCGCCTTTAGAATCAGTCCGGTTTTCTCTCTTGTATTGCTCGTAATCATAGTTTAAGACAAACAGGTGATTGGCCTGTTGTGCCTTTGCATGGTGGAGGGGCTGCCTCCTTACGGCCTCCATGCAGGCCGCCCTCCTCCTTTTTCATCCGGGCTTGGGACCGGCATTGGCGGAGTTTATATATATATATATATATATATATATATATATACATATATATATATATATATATATATATATATATATATATATATATAGTTTTCTGTGCTCGTGTATCTAGTTGTTGTTGTTGTTGCTGCTGTGTTTAACTAAGGCATTTGAGCGCGTCATTATTTCACGGCTGATGCCAAGTCAAAGGATGTGTACGCATGATGCCGTATAGCGTGTTTGAGATTATTGGGGAGCCGGAAAATAGCTTTGCTTTCTGTGGCAGTCCTGGGCATATCATCAATACACATTGAGCTGTCTCGTACTGATGGGTACTGTTGCTGCATTTAGGCTCAAGTGAGGAGTTTGATTGGTTAAGTGTTTGTTGAGTCTGGCGTGTTCTGTTCTTAGTTGGAAGACTGTTCTGCTACGTCGGTCGTAGGTTGTTAATGCTGTCAATTAGTTTGGATGGGTAATTTCTTTATACATGACAACTCTAGTAGACTATTTTGCCCATCGGTTCAGCCACTCCTCTTTGAAGTTGTTTTGTAGTATGAGTTTAGATGTCTGCATGTCGACTGGAGTATTTGTTTGAACCATGTTTGCTTCTAGTTTTGCTAATTTAATGTACATAGTAAGTCCAAGTTGTGTTGCATGTGAATCTTTGATACATATGTGCTATACGTTATCTTTGAGCCATAGATTTAGCATAAATTAATCCTTAAAAGTACAAAACAGTTAGATACTTTCAAAACCTGACTAGAATCCATCTTTAACAAGAACTGACCTTTCTCGCAGTATCGGCCAAACCAGCCTGGAGAACAGAAGCACTGCGACCTGGGATATCTAGATGATTGAGTGTCCACGCACTCACCATGATTGTTGCAGTCAGAGATGTCCACACAGTCATCTGAGAGTCACAAAAAGCGAATGAGTCACACTAAGAAATCGAAGACAAATATATGTTTTCTGACAATATAAACTATACACACCGTTCTGAGCTCTCATGTTTTAAGTTTCTCTAATGTTTTAAAGTTTCTCTAATGTTTTAAAGTTTCTCTAATGTTTTAAAGTTTCTCTCATGTTTTAAACATACTGTCATATTCTTAAAATTCCGGCAGCTTTCTTTCTTATAATGGTAGTTAGTTCATTAGCAGATACTGCCGTGGAGGAGTAAAGTGTTAGATACTTCACTATACGAGGCCAACTTAATGAGGTGGGGGTGACTAATTTTATTCCTCGCTGACTGGGACGATATTCTAAATACAATAGCTAAATTAAATAATATTATAGTGCATAAGTCAAAAATAAGATAGTAAATAAAATTTAAGTCCAGCGTCTTCTTCCCCACGCCAGCCAGTATGCGGGTTTTGATAAGCCTAATGGCCGAATGAAGGGTACTGTCTTTTCAAATTCGTCCTTGAGATTAAATGTAACACTTTTGCAAGTTCAAGACGACAGAGTGATAGAATAAAAGAAAAGGAGGGGAGGGAATGGAAGGACAGAACCTAGGGTACGCCGTCTCGCGTTGATTTCAAAAAGCCAACTCGAGCGACATAGCCTTGGGCGATTTTCAAATTACGATACAAAAACTAAAAAATGTTCGTTAATTGGGTCACGCAGACAGCCTTAGCTGTTATAAAAAATGATGTAATTCTAACGGACTACGGACGATTCTCGTTTTTAGTTTGAAAATAGTTGTAAGAAGAATTGAACAGGTGGCAGTTTCTAGATTTGAACGACTAACATAGAACAAATATGGAATTATGAACCATATTACATAGGGCCATAAAAATTATATATTCGGATGCCTTATGATTTCCTGAGCAATAATATGGTGTCAGTTACGCACTAGTACAATAAATAACCAAGATATTGGCAAAAATACTATGTATTGTAAGACGGACTGACGAAAACAAAAATCATGCCTGCTTATTTTTTTCATAGCATGTTTTGAAAAAAGCTTTTGGGGAAATGAGGACTAAAAGGTACCTGTAATTTGATTGGCAGTAGTTTAAAGGAAGGCGGAATAGGATTGGTTGACCTAAAACTAAAAATATATTTGCAGTAGTAAACATAGTAGTTTGAGAGTTTGTTTTTTTTAAAGTTTGATTCAAAATAAATGAGTTCATGGTCCCATTGGCCCATACATTATATATTATCGGAAACGTAGACTGCTCGTTGCCATTTTGAAAAAATTTTCTGATGAACAAGGAGCGATGAGAGCAGGCTGGTGCTTTTCAAACCTATAGAAAGCAGTCTGGACAAGGCAGATCTAAAGTGTGCCATAAATTGTTTGCCAGTCATCGTTCGCTTGTGTATATTTCATTGAAATTTGTGGTAAGATTGATTTTATTAACCTTTTATTTAAAATAAAGTTTGAATGTGAGATACTGCAATACGACTGTAAGTAAGTGGGTCCATGGCAGACTTAGGCAGAGCCTAGAGATTGATCCATCATATGATAGACTATCAGAAAGGTGTAGTACTACAAGATTATATATGAGTGTCATCAAGGAGCATAACACCTATCCTATGGTATGGAAAAAGATTACTGCTGGAATTGCAGAGGCGTTGTAACCATTAGGAAAGAGGAATGCTGGTATACATTGTCACCTAAAAATATAATGGTAAAATAGGTTGTCATAAAGAGCTGACCCTATTTGTTTGTTTGTACTGTGCCTGTAATTAATTGTGGAATATTATTGTATACTTGTTATAAAGAAGGACGCATAACCTTCTTATTTCAGGGTTTTTTGGTACTGACATTAACGTAGTACCAGGCTCGTGGAAACTGTTCGATTCCTGACACTGTTTGCATATTTCGGGCACATGCTGGATGCCATTGCCTTTCAAGAAGGGAAACATATTGTCCAGCGAGCCTATGAACAGATCTACTGGTGTTATCCTTCGAAGATAAGTGCCTGTTCGGCACCAGGAAGCTCAACCTCTAGTTTAACATAAAGACTGAATATTAATAAAAAATTCCACCAGTGTCAAATGAAAAGAAAACAAACAATAGTGCGTGATGTTAACCAACAACCTACCATTATATACCAGTATTAACCTAAGTTAGAAAACTACATCTACACACTTATAATATAATAACATTTGTATTATGGACAGAAGATCCATGGTTTTATTTATTTGATGTAAATAATTCTTTTGATTTCACTTTTGATTGTCAGTCCTGATTCAAAACAAACTAGAACCAGGACAATAAATTGTAAAAAATTTAACTTTTACCCAAAATTCAACCACTGACTTACTAAAGATAGACTTTTAAAGTGTAGTTTGTATGTTATTGTCGTAGTACTGTTGTGTTGTGTTGGATAATAAAATAATTGTTTATATGTTTAGTTGGTTAATGCAACATTACACTACATATTCATAACCCTAGACACCAAACGTAGTCATCATACATTTTAGTCAAAGAATAGTCTGAATGAGATCATAGAGGTGGTAGCAGAAAGGTACCCTGTAAACTTACCATCATATTTGTTATATTCAGGGACCTTCACAGCTGGCCTCATTCAGTACACTAAGAGTACATAACAACATTTCTTAACATCAAATCCACCACATATATTGGGTAGCTCGCTTCCGGGATTTTAAAATTCTTATAATATTATCAGTTATATTTAGGGTCTCAGGTCCCGGAATTTTAATTACCTGTAAAATAAAACTAAAAGTATTCTTTTGTGGAATTTAAATAGTGGTTGAGCTATCAGTGCCTGTGGTTGTTGTTAGTCATAATTAGAAATTGTTAGTCATAATTAGAAATTTATCTAGTTAGAAATTTTAAAGGTTTGCATAGTACAGAATGGCTGATCTGGCAAAGTTTCGATCTGCTGCTGTGCAGACTGCTAAAGAAATGGGCATGGATGGCCCAGAGCTGGTCCAGTATGTAACCTCCGAGGTTGATAAATTTATTGCCAGAGAAGATAAAAGATTAGAGAAAGAAGCAGAAAGAAAGTTAGAGGTTGAAAAAGAAATTAAGAGGTTGCAGATTGAGGCTGACAAAGAGGCTAGGGCATTGGAGGCGGATAGGGAGGCGGAGATTAAAAGGCTCCAATTAGAAGAAAAAAAGGCCGAAAAAGAAGCAGAGGAAAAGAGATTAGCTGCAGAAAGAGAACAAAAGAGACTGGCTGCTGAAAGAGAAGCAGAGGAAAAGAGATTAGCTGCAGAAAGAGAAGAAAAGAGACTGGCTGCTGAAAGAGAAGCAGAGGAAAAGAGATTAGCTGCAGAAAGAGAAGAAAAGAGACTGGTTGCTGAAAGAGAAGCAGAAGAAAAGAGACTGGCTGCTGAAAGGGAAGCAGAAGATATGAGATTGCAGAGGGAGCACGAGTTACGACTAATGGAGTTGGAATTACAAGGCCATGCTCCTGAAAATGGTGCCAGCCCCTTTACTTCCGATGCCACTGCTAGTCAGGGAGCCTCAACCTCAGCTATGGGGTTTCATTTAGACCATTTTGTTGAGAAAGATGATGAAATAGAAAGTTTTCTGGGTAGGTTTGAACTTTTGGCTACCACGTATGGGTTAGAGAGAGAAAGGTGGAGCCTAAAGTTATCCCAGGGTCTCAGGGGAACAGCTTATGAAGTTTTTGCCAAAATGAGCAGGGATGACCAAGACAATTATGACATGTTAAAGCAGGCTCTTTTGCTAAGGTATGAAAAGAATGGAGAATTTTACAGAAAAAAATTTAGGAATGCCAAGCTACTGTCGGGTGAGACCTATCACCAGTTCTCTGCACGTTTAGAGACCTACTTGGAGAAATGGACTGCTCTGGGGAAAACCCAAGATCTTAAAGAAATGATCCTTATTGAGCAATTGAGAGAGTCCATGGCTCCAGACTTGAGAAAGTTTCTCATGGAACAAGGTGCAGAGAGGCTGGGTGAGTTACTCAATGTCGCTGAGAGGTATCAGGCAGCCCAAGCAGAGGTAGCTGGCACAAAAAAGAAACAGGTAGACAATTATAAGGCTCCACAAAACTCTAACAGATTTGACAACAAAGATCAGGGAAACAAAGGTAAGCAACATTTTGATAGGCCACGCAATGATTATAGAAATAAAAACCCACAATTCAATGACAGAAAATATGAGGAAAGAAAACCTTTTCATAAAGGTAGATTATATTGTAGATGGTGTAAGATGGACAACCATAACACCGAAGTGTGTAAAAGGAAACCTTCCTTCGCTGCAATGAAAACGGGGAGAAAGGGAGTAAAGGCCAACCCTACTAAACAGCAGGAACCTTATCACCCCCCAGTGTGTGAAGAAGTAATATGTAATGGAGTCACCATAAGGTGCTTGTATGATACTGGATTGGATTTTGATTCAGTTGTGAGTTCTCACCTGGTGCAAGCAGATCAATACACCACAGAAACAGTGGAGATCCAAGCTGCAACCAAGGACGTAGCGACCATGACACTTCCCATCGCCAGGATAAATGTAAAAACGCGATATGTGGAAGGAATCATCAAAGCAGCAGTGATAAATGAACCAATCTACCCTTTGATATTGGGGTGTAGATACGTCTTCTTGGGGAATCCCAAGAGACCTGTGATCATGGCAACAGTGCAGACCAGATCACAGTCCAAAAAGGAGGAGGATAATCCTATAAATACTCATCCAGAGGAGATGAGGAAGGCGCAGGCTGAGGATAAGACCCTCAAGCCTTGTTTTAAGAAATTGCCCAAATGTCATACACCTCCAGGCAAGGGAGACTTCTATATGAAGAATAAACTGATATATAGGAAGGCCGGAACTGGATCCAATGGTCACGGACAGCTGGTTCTTCCCACTTCATATAGGAAGAAAGTGTTGGAACTGGGGCGTGCGATTCCCTTCAGTGGTCATATGGGGATCAGCGCAACAGGACAGCGTATAGCTTGTCATTTTTTCTGGCCAGGGATAACTGAAGATATAAAGAGATATGTAAAATCCTGTCCAGAATGCCAACGGGTAGCTCCAAAGCATTGGACTGCTCCAGCAACTCTAGGGGAAATGCCCATAGTGGGAACACCTTTTGAGAGAGTTGCAGTGGACATTGTGGAACCTCTCATTCGGACCAAGAGGAGGAACAGTTACATTCTGACTCTGGTGGACACTTGTTCGATGTGGGGAGAGGCGGTAGCCCTGTCGTCAATTGATTCGAAGCATGTGGCAGAGGCATTACTCACAATCTTCACAAGGTTAGGCTTTCCCAACCAAATCTTGACTGATAATGGCTCACAGTTCAAGGGGAAACTAACGGAAGAAGTTTTCAGGATCTTTCAAGACAAACACTTTCACTGTAGCCCGTACCATCCACAAGGAAATGGCCAAGTAGAAAGATTTAACGGGACACTCATGTCGATCCTGAGAAAGTTTGCACATGAAAAACCAGATACATGGGACCAGTACCTTCACGCCGCCATGTTTGCTTATCGGGAGGTACCCCATAGTTCAACCGGTATGGCACCGGCAACCCTGTTATTCGGGAGGCCAATAAAAGGTCCATTGGAAGCCTTGTTAAGGACGTGGACTGATGATAAGGCAGAAGAAAATATTACCTCATCATATCAATATGTGAACGAGCTGACCACTCGTCTTAAAACTGGCTGGAAACTTGCTAATGATAATTTGAGACAAGCCAGAAAAAACATGCTGCGCATTATAATAAGAACGCGAAGGATAGAGACTTAGCCGTGGGAGAGAAGGTGCTCCTTCTATTACCCGGTAGTAGTAACAAGTTGCAAATCGGGTGGCAAGGTCCATATACAGTTCTAGAGAAGGTGTCTAGAACAAATTATAAGATAGATAAGAAGGGGAAAGAGAAAATCTATCATGTGAATCTCCTGAAGAAATATCTGGAAAGAGAAAATCAGGACGAGACACACTTAATAACCTTGTCTATCGCAACGGGAATGAAAAACGAACCACTCATCTCTCATGAATATCCCCTACATCCCTGTGAGACAGCCGCACAGGTAAAAATCAGTAAACACTTAACGAAAAATCAGAGGGAGAGAGTTCAAAAGGTTCTGGATGATCATACAGATGTGTTAACGGACAAACCGGGGCATACAAATTTGTTGGAATATGATACAAAACTTATAGACCCAACACCAATCTGTATGAGAGCCTATTCTATTCCCTTCGCTAAGGAAAAAGCTTTGAAGGAGGAGATAGATTATTTGTTGAAAGAAGGAATTATTTCACACAGTGAATCTTCGTATAGTTCTAGTGTGGTTCTGTTGAGGAAACCCTCTGGGGAACACAGACTGTGTATAGATTACAGGAAACTGAATGCTGTCACAGAAGGTCAGGTGGATCCATTACCTGATACAAATCAGCTGTTTGCTAGGCTGAACAAAGCCAAATATTTCTCTAAGGTGGATCTGAGTAAAGGCTATTATCAGATTCCCGTAAAACCTGAGGTTCGACCGTATTTAGCCTTTAGCACCTCGGAAGGGCATTATGAATTCAACATGCTGCCGTTTGGGTTGAAAAATGCTCCGAGTGTGTTTTCTAGGATGATGCGAAAATTGTTGGATCCCCTGAATAATCCATGTATCACGAATTTCATGGATGATATTCTCATTGCTACAGAAACATTTGAGGAACACATTAACTCTCTGAATATGTTGTTGGATAGACTCAGGGAGGCAAACTTGACGGCTAGACCGACCAAATGTTGTATTGGATGTGAAGAGCTGGAATTCTTGGGACACACAGTATATCAGGGAAGCATGACCCCTGACCCCAAGAACTTGGAGAAATTGCAGAAAGCTCCGAGGCCACAGACAAAAAAAGATGTGAGATCTTTTGTCTCGTTGTGTGGTTTTTACCAGAAGTATATAAAAATTTTTAACTCGATATGTGCACCACTGACGGATTTAACGCGCAAGGGAAATCCAGATAAAATTATTTGGTCCGCTCAGTGTGAATCGGCCTATCAAGAGTTAAAAGAAAAACTCACAAGCAAGCCTATATTGAAATTGCCTGACTTGACTCAAGAATTTGTTGTGAGAACGGACGCTAGCAACATCGGATTAGGGGCAGCCCTATTGCAAAGGTCCAATTCACTTGAAGAGGAACTAACCCCAGTTGCTTATGTTAGCCGTAAGTTGAACACAGCGGAACAGAAATATTCAACTAGTAAAAAGGAATGTCTGGCTTTGATAGGGGCTATAAAAAACTTCCAGATCTATCTCTATGGGAGATCATTCAAGGTCAAAACAGATCATAAACCCCTCGTATTTCTGTCGCAATCAAAGCATGAAAATGCTAGATTATTACGTTGGTCCTTGCTCTTACAGCCATACCAATTCATCATAGAATATATCCCCGGGTCGAAAAACGTAGGTGCAGATTTTTTAAGTAGATACCCGTACGACGAAAATCCGAGTAGTCACCAGGCATAATGATTTTAATTTATCTATGTGTATTTCGAATTATGAACTGACATTAGGTAGTCTGTTCTAAAGTGGGGAGAGGTGTGACGATATTCTAAATACAATAGCTAAATTAAATAATATTATAGTGCATAAGTCAAAAATAAGATAGAAAATAAAATTTGAGTCCAGCGTCTTCTTCCCCACGCCAGCCGGTATGCGGGTTTTGATAAGCCTAATGGCCGAATGAAGGGTACTGTCTTTTCAAATTCGTCCTTGAGATTAAATGTAACACTTTTGCAAGTTCAAGACGACAGAGTGATAGAATAAAAGAAAAGGAGGGGAGGGAATGGAAGGACAGAACCTAGGGTACGCCGTCTCGCGTTGATTTCAAAAAGCTAACTCGAGCGACATAGCCTTGGGCAATTTTCAAATTACGATACAAAAACTAAAAAATGTTCGTCAGTTGGGTCACGCAGACAGCCTTAGCTCTTATAAAAAATGATGTAATTGTAACGGACTACGGACGATTCTCGTTTTTAGTTTGAAAATAGTTGTAAGAAGAATTGAACAGGTGGCAGTTTCTAGATTTGAACGACTAACATAGAACAAATATGGAATTATGAACCATAGTACATAGGGCCATAAAAATTATATATTCGGATGCCTTATGATTTCCTGAGCAATAATATGGTGTCAGTTACGCACTAGTACAATAAATAACCAAGATATTGGCAAAAATACTATGTATTGTAAGACGGACTGACGAAAACAAAAATCATGCCTGCTTATTTTTTTCATAGCATGTTTTGAAAAAAAGCTTTTGGAGAAATAAGGACTAAAAGGTACCTGTAATTTGATTGGCAGTAGTTTAAAGGAAGGCGGAATAAGATTGGTTGACCTAAAACTAAAAAATATATGTGCAGTAGTAAACATAGTAGTTTGAGAGTTTGTTTTTTTTAAAGTTTGATTCAAAATAAATGAGTTCATGGTCCCATTGGCCCATACATTATATATTATCGGAAACGTAGACTGCTCGTTGCCATTTTGAAAAAAATTTCTGATGAACAAGGAGCGATGAGAGCAGGCTGGTGCTTTTCAAACCTATAGAAAGCAGTCTGGACAAGGCAGATCTAAAGTGTGCCATAAATTGTTTGCCAGTCATCGTTCGCTTGTGTATATTTCATTGAAATTTGTGGTAAGATTGATTTTATTAACCTTTTATTTAAAATAAAGTTTGAATGTGAGATACTGCAATACGACTGTAAGTAAGTGGGTCCATGGCAGACTTAGGCAGAGCCTAGAGATTGATCCATCATATGATAGACTATCAGAGATGTGTAGTACTACAAGATTATATATGAGTGTCATCAAGGAGCATAACACCTATCCTATGGTATGGAAAAAGATTACTGCTGGAATTGCAGAGGCGTTGTAACCATTAGGAAAGAGGAATGCTGGTATACTTCTTCTTCTTCGATCCTTAACCACCGACCGTCAAAGCAGTCAGTGGCCATCACGCCTAGTGGCGTCTTGTAGGGCAACAACAAATTGATTCCACTTTGCACGGTCGGTGGCCATCCTTCGTACAGTGCCCCAACTCTGGTTCATTCTTTGCATCTCAGCCTCCACAGTCCTCCGCCAAGTTGTTTTTGGTCGGCCTCTCTTTCGCTTTCCTTCAGGGGTCCAAAGCATAGCTGTTCTTGTGATGACATCGGGGTCTCTTCTGAGGACATGACCAACCCAGCTCCAGCGTCTGCCAGCTATGATGGTGTGCATGTCCTCTTGCTTGCTACGAGTAAGCAGATCTTGGTTGGTGATGGTATTCGGCCAAAAGATGCGGTGAATTTTTCTTAGGCATGTTGTGTGAAAAGAGGACAATGCCAGTGGGAGTTTTACTCCTGGTAGGTTCAACCAAGTTGGACTGGTCTGTGTGGATAGGGGTCAGACAAAAGCTGGTACCCTGGTCCTCCAGGTTGGGGGTTTTAGCATAGGGCTGACACCCCTGTCTATGTAAAAAAATAATGAAGTTACGGAAACAACATCAAATGAACACATTTTGCTGCGGGATGGACATTCGGAGTCTGTGGCTCGTATGACTGTCAGTGGTGAAAGCCGAAAGGAAGCCACTGACATGAAAACGGATGTCCTGACCGCAAAACAGGATACAAGAATAGGATTTTGGAATGTCAGGACAATGTACGAGACAGGTAAACTAAGACAGGTCACGGCAGAAATGAGAAACTATAGGTTACACATCCTGGGGATAAGTGAGAGCAGATGGACAGGGGCAGGAAAAGTTAAAACAGCAACAGGAGAAACAGTACTTTACTCTGGAAGAGAGGATGGACAGCACAGTGAAGGCGTAGCTGGTATACATTGTCACCTAAAAATATAATGGTAAAATAGGTTGTCATAAAGAGCTGACCCTATTTGTTTGTTTGTACTGTGCCTGTAATTAATTGTGGAATATTATTGTATACTTGTTATAAAGAAGGACGCATAACCTTCTTATTTCAGGGTTTTTTGGTACTGACATTAACGTAGTACCAGGCTCGTGGAAACTGTTCGATTCCTGACACTGTTTGCATATTTCGGGCACATGCTGGATGCCATTGCCTTTCAAGAAGGGAAACAGATTGTTCAGCGAGCCTATGAACAGATCTACAGGTGTTATCCTTCGAAGATAAGTGCCTGTTCGGCACCAGGAAGCTCAACCTCTAGTTTAACATAAAGACTGAATATTAATAAAAAATTCCACCAGTGTCAAATGAAAAGAAAACAAACAATAGTGTGTGATGTTAACCAACAACCTACCATTATATACCAGTATTAACCTAAATTAGAAAACTACATCTACACACTCATAATATAATAACATTTGTATTATGGACAGAAGATCCATGGTGTTATTTAATTGATGTAAATAATTCTTTTGATTTCACTTTTGATTGTCAGTCCTGATTCAAAACAAAGTAGAACCAGGACAGTAAACTGTAAACAATTTAACTTTTACCCAAAATTCAACCACTGACTTACTAAAGATAGTCTTTTAAAGTGTAGTTTGTATGTGATTGTCGTAGTACTGTTGTGTTGTGTTGGATAATAAAATAATTGTTTATATGTTTAGTTGGTTAATGCAACATTACACTACATATTCATAACCCTAGACACCAAACGTAGTCATCATACATTCTAGTCAAAGAATAAGTCTGAATGAGATCATAGAGGTGGTAGCAGAAAGGTCCCCTATAAACTTACCATCATCATCATCATCTCAACCCATAACCCGTCATGGGTCGTAGGGGTGCCATGGTGGAAGCATCAGCAGACAGGGTCCTCCACTGCTCTCTATTCTCAGCAATGCGTACAAGTGTGGAGAAACCGTGTCCTGCCCATTCTTTGATGTTATCAGCCCAGGATTTTCTTTGCCTTCCTCTTCTCCGTTTACCTTCGACTGTTCCCTGGAGGATCGTTTTCGAAAGGGAGTCATGACGAGTTACATGCCCAAACCAGGCAAGCTTTCGACGTTTCACTATTGACAAAAGTGGTTCTTGGTGGCCTGCATAGGTGTTTATCTTCTCTCTAACATAGACATTTGTTTTGTGCTCTTTATAGCAAATGCGCAAAATTCTTCTATAACATTTATGCTCGAAAGCCTGAATCCTTCGCTCCGTATCTGCAGTGAGTGTCCAGCCCTCACACCCATACAAGAGAATAGATAATACAAGTGATTTGTATAATTTGATCTTCACAGGGAAAACTGATGTTACTTTTCCAGATCACATTCAACCTTGTCATGGCAGCTGAGGCCATCTCAAGTCTTGTCTTGATTTCTTTATTTGATCTTCCATCACTACATATAGTGGACCCGAGATATTTAAAGGTGTTAACTTCTTCTAACGTTTGCCCATTTAACGTAATGTTGGTCGGAACATGTTTCTTATGGCTATTCACCAATATCTTGCTTTTTTCTATATTAATTTCCATCCCATATGTTCTTGTTACTTTCTCCAGTCTAGAGGTAAGGTCTTGAAGTTCTGATTCTGTTCCAGCTATCAGATCAATATCATCAGCAAAACGTAGATTACACAGAGGTCGGCCTCCAATCGATATGGTTGATTTATAATCGTAGACAGCCTCCTGCATAATATGTTCTAGATATATATTAAAGAGCACTGGTGACAGGATACATCCCTGGCGAACTCCTACAGTTGTTTTGAAAAAAACTTACCATCATATTTGTTATATTCAGGGACCTTCACAGCTGACCTCATTCAGTACACTAAGAGTACATAACAACATTTCTTAACATCAAATCCACCACACTGACTTTGCCTACCCTAAATCAAGAACAGAGGCAGGTACCCATAAACTGTTGGGTAGACTGGAGAGTGGCGCTACCTGGTTTCGATCCTGGAAAGGAAACTCTGCCACAAGAGACAAGCACTCTAAACACATAGCCAAATGTACGCTCTCTCATTTTATAATGACTTTTAATTTTTTCCGCTTACTACATAAACTGTTTCTTACATTCTAAACTATCACTCAAATTCTAAACTATCGCACACTTTCTAAACTATCACTTACATTCTAAACTATCACTCACATTCTAAACTTTTCCTCACATTCTAAACTGTCACTCACATTCTAAACTGTCGCTCACATTCTAAACTGTCACTCACATTCTAAACTTTCACTCACATTGTAAACTGTCACTCACATTCTAAATTGACACTGACATTCTAAACTGTCAGTCACATTCTAAACTATCACTCACATTCTAAACTGTCACTCACATATTAAACTGTCACTCACATTCTAAACTGTCACTCACATTCTAAACTGTCACTCACATTCTAAACTTTCACTCACATTCTAAACAGTCACCCACATTCTAAACTTCTACTCACATTCTAAACTGTCACTCACATTCTAAACTATCACTCACATTCTAAACTGTCACTCACATTCTAAACTGTCACTCATATACTAAACTGTCACTCACATTCTAAACTGTCACTCACATTTTAAACGTTCACTCACATTCTAAACTCTCACTGACTTTCTAACCTGTCACTTACATTGCTAATCTTTTACTCAAATTCTAAACTATCACTGACATTCTAAACTGTCACTCACATATTAAACTGTCACTCACATTCTAAACTGTCACTCACATTCTAAACTGTCACTCACATTCTAAATTTTCACTCACATTCTAAACAGTCACCCATATTCTAAACTTCCACTCACATTCTAAACTGTCACTCACATTCTAAACTATCACTCACATTCTAAACTGTCACTCACATTCTAAACTGTCACTCATATACTAAACTGTCACTCACATTCTAAACTGTCACTCACATTTTAAACGTTCACTCACATTCTAAACTCTCACTGACTTTCTAACCTGTCACTTACATTGCTAATCTTTTACTCAAATTCTAAACTATCACTTACATTCTAAACTTTCACTCACATTCTAAACTACCACTCGCATTCTAGACATTTACTTACATTCTAAACTATCACTCACATACTAATCATTTACTCACATTCTAAACTGTCAATCACATTCTGAACCACTATCATTCACATTCTAAACTTTTACTGACATTCTAAACTTTTACTCACATTTTAAACTATCACTCACATTCTAAACTATCACTCACCTTCTAAACGTTCGCTCACATTCTAAACTATACTTACATTCTAAACTTTCACTCACATATTAACCTATCACTCACATTCTAAACTATCACTCACATTCTAAACTTTTACTCACATTTTTAACTTTTACTCACATTCTAAAATATCACTCACATTCTAAACTGTCACTCACATTCTAAACTGCCACTTACATTCTAAACTGTCACTTATATTCTAAACTTTTACTCACATTCTAAAATTTTATTCACTTTCTAAATTTTCACTCACATTCTAAACTACACTAACATTCTAAACTTTCACTCTCTATCTAAACTTTCACTCACATTCTAAACTCTCACTCACATTCTAAACTTTCACTCACATTCTAAACTACAACTTACATTATAAACTATTACTTACATTATAAACTATCACTCACATTCTAAACTATCACTCACATTCTAAATTATCACTCACATTCTGATCTTTCACTCACATTCTAAACTATCACTCACATTCTGAACTTTTACTCACATTTTTAACTATCACTCACTTTCTGAACTATCACTCACATGCTGAACCTTCGCTCACATTCTAAACTTTCACTCATATTCTAAATCTTTACTCACAGTCTAAACTTTCACTCACATTCTAAACTTCTACTAACATTCTCAACTATCACTCACATTATAAACGGTCACTCACATTCTAAACCACAACTCACATTCTAAACTTTAAGTCACATTCTAAACTATCACTCACATTCGAAACCTTTACTTACTTACTTAGTCGTTCCCCGTCTACCGTGAGGTGTAGAGGTTTGGAAGAGAGAGCGCCAGACTATCCTATCGGCTGTCATCCTCCTGGCATGGTTCCATTCTAGTCCTTGGCCCTTCAAAGATTGTCTAATGTTGTCCTCCCAGCGGACTCTGGGTCGTCCGGGGGTCTGGATCCCTGGCTCTGTTTCCCATGCTTGCCGTGATAGCCGATCTTCTCCCATTCTGCGGACATGGCCAAATCATCTTAGTTGGGACTGTTCTACTTGTGTCTGCAGGGGGTGGGATTTTACGCCTTGACGTATCGTCTGGTTGCGGACCATGTCTCTTCTTGTTACTTCAACCACCTTCCTCAGATACCTCATTTCTGGGGTTTGGATCTGGCTTTTGTGGATTGTAGTCATTGCCCACGACTCGCATCCATATTTCAAGACTGGGACATAGGTGAAGCGGTATACAGCCATCTTCGTTTTCTTACCAACCTCTCTCTTGCTGAGGAATCCTCGATTTATGGCCTGAAAAAAGTCTCCCAGCTGCTGCTTTTCGAGTGGCCAACTCTTCTTTGATGCCTCCCTTTCGGTCTATAATAGCTCCGAGGTATTTAAAGTGGTCAACCTGCTCCAGGACCTGTTCTCCCAGCTTAATCTGATTTCTTTCTTCTCGTGATATCACCATGGATTTTGTTTTAGAGCTGCTTATGACCATCCCTCTCTTCTCCAGCTCTTCCTTCCAGACTTGCAGGTTGGATTGGAGACGTGCCTCTGATTTAGCAATCAGGGCAACATCATCAGCAAATGCCAGCTCTGAAATACAGACCTGTCTCATCTTCCAGTACCCCACTTATTACTTTCTTGTTCTCTCCTTACATGCCTTGATCACATCGTCCATGAGGAGTATGAAAAGATAAGGTGACAGGATATCACTTTGTTTTACACCAGTGGTGGTCCTGAACTCTTCTGACTTATGGTTTGCTGACAGCATAATTTCTGCAAGACTTGTAGAAGCTCTGTATAGCATGAATCAGAGATGCTGGAATGTTCTTCCTTGCCAAACAGTCCCAAAGTTTGCTCCAGGGGACCCTGTCAAACGCCTTTTCCAGATCTATGAAACAAAGATGGGTCTCACTCTTATACTCAAGGGACTTTTCACTCAGCTGTCTGAGTGTGAAGATTAGGTCTTGAGTACTTCGGTTTGCTCGGAATCCGCACTGGACCTCATCCTGGGATTCTAGAGTAGATTTTACCAGGGACACTGAGAAGGGATATGCCTCTATGGTTTCCACACTGTCGATTGTCACCTTTTTTGAAAATTGGTGTTATGATGGTGTGACCGCTTGGCATACACTACCATTTATACGAGTTATAACACTACATAGAATAAGAATAACAGACGTTAAGCAGATAAGGCGTTTTTGCACAAAATGCAGTATACAATTTTAGGTTCAGATGGCAGTGAAGTGAGAGTTGCTATTTTGGTTTTTTCCATTGTTGATGGAAAAGAGAGATGTCACAAAAGTCGAAAAACAGAAAGTCGTGTGCAAATTGTCGAAAACAGAGAGACGTGTGTAGAAAATTGTAACGTGTGAAAAAAAATGAGTCGTGTGGAAAAAGGCGGGAAAAAGACAGGAGCTGTATAAAAAGGAGAGATGTGGGCGATAGACAGGATTAGATAGATATAAATTTTTGCTAGGCAGTTATAGTACTTAGGTGAACTTCCTCTTTGAGATTATCAAGACAAGTTTTTTTTAGTAGACAAGTTTTTTTTTTTGGTTGACAAGTTTCTAAGTTGTATTTTATTCTGTTGGATATATTTTCTTTGTGGATATATTTTTCCTTGTGGATATATTTTCCTTGTGAATATATTTTCCTTGTGGATATATTTTTCCTTGTAGATTTATGTCACAGTGACTGATAATTTATTTTACCATTCCGTTCCATATGTTATTACTTTTAATGTTCTGGTTTCCTTGACATTTTGTATTTTCTTTTCTACCTTCGTAGCCCAAATTTTTTCACCTTCTCAAACCCCACCCGAGGTTTGTTTACGTTCTGGCTGGCCTTCAGTACAAATTCCTTCAACGGTCAGCGTAGCGGTAATATTACATCAGCGCACCTGTGGTTCGTTTGACCGGAAAAAAAAATTTCTGTTACGCTTAAAGTGTTTGAACGAGCGAAAGGGTTTCTGTGAAAGAAACGGCTTGTCTGCGAACGGAAAGCAGTTTTGATCTCCGACTCAGGGGAAGATAACCCGCGGGTGGTCTCTGTGTTTGGCAATTCAGAACGCAATTAGTGATCATAATATTATGTCTATCTGGGGAAATTTCTGGCGGCTGTTGTCTCTGATGTAGTCTTTAGAATAACCTTTGTCTTACTAATGATTACGTTCTACGCCGAAACATCTGCAGAAATAGGCCAGCCAGGTGTTCCTAGTAGCTTTGTTTGTAAACTATAAATCTAGAGAGTTTTAATAAGTCAAACACACTCGTAAATATTTCCTGGCCCGTAGATGACATATGAGACTAAGGCAGAGTTAGCACAGCAGAACTAGAATGTGTTTGCCTAAGTTCTTGTCATTTTTCGGGGTGAGTAGACATATCTTATATATGATATATTCATGTTAGCTTTTATATATATCTGATAGGAAAGTGACGTGAATTCATTTCTGAGGACTCTCCTAGTAATTTGATTCAGTGATAATGTAGACTCAGTCCATACAAAGCTTACCATGGGTTAAGAGTCGGCAGAAATAACTGTCATTTCTGTAAGAAAATGTCAGAGGTGTGGATTGTTCACTTAACACTGAATAGTGAGATGCAGGCACGATAACTCTGAATTATAGGAGAAAGTCACTTATTCCTTTTGATAGAAACTTCTAGTGGCTGGGGGGAGAATCATTATATGCTTACTTGTGTAGCTAAACTCTAGCCATAACTTTCACAGAAAGCAGACGCCCGCCATTGATATAATTCTATCTTATGTTCAGTCACAACTGGATTCTTATAGCAGGATCATTTCATTTTTCTATGTATTCATTTTGGGGGATATTAATATTTCCCCCAATGGGCATATGATTTAATGTTGTAATGTCACATGCTGTAATCTGTTTATGTAAATTCATTTAAGTGGTTGTAAGATGAATAAGCATATCAATTCAACTGTAACTACAAGGTTAGGTTTCCTGTATGTTTAGTTGGAAGAAGAGGAGTAGTTTTTGCTGTCAGAACATTTACTGACAGGTACCTGGGTGTACAAAATATATTAAGCCTATGCGGGCACATGCTGATAATTGATAGAGTGGAAGAAACAGGAGACTTATATGGCTCAAGACAGCCCTAAAACTACCATAGCAATAATTACAATAAATTTAAATCCCATAGCGGAGCATAACTATTTTATGTAACGTTAGTGTGATTTTATTGTTTGCGTGATGTAAAGGGTGTCTCTTTTGGGTCTCAGTTTCAGGGATACCGAATCGCTAGAGCAGACTCCAGTCAGGCGAAGAACGTCATGTTCTCTTCGATCTAGAGGGTTTCTGAATACCGCTAGCGTAACGAGTTGTCAACCCCATTCCTGAACCAAAACCCTTTGTCAACGCCAAGTTAAGCTCACGCAGCGTGCAACGAGCCAACGCTAAATCTGAAATCATCTATTGCGGTAGTAGTCTCCTACTCGCCTATTGATCGCCAGTCAGAACATGGCGGCTTCCAGCTTATCAAACAGCCCAGCATCTATAGCAGGATTTATATCACCAAGCTTTGTGTGCCTAAACGGGGCACTCAGTCACGCCAGCCCAAACAGGATTTAGTACCAAGTACGCAAGATTCTTTAAGCGCCGGATAAGTGCGCAATGGACCGCTGTGTCTCAAGTAACTTCGACTGGTGTATTACTGGGTTATGTAGAACCTCGCACTTAGGAGCGGCCAGCCAAAGATAGACAGAGTTCCAGCCCCCCTCACGCAATTAGGGGTCACCAACGTTTAGCACCTACAAGGAAAGTTTTACAGGTTAATTCCATCACCCATGGAGTATATATTTACGTAAAGACACTTTCCTGGAGCTAGCACCTTTGGTCCCACGAAAGCGGACAGGCTGTCACTCTGTTTATTTGGTCAGCAGGAGAGATAGACAGAGTTCCAGTCCCCCTCGTGCAAGTAGGGGCACCAAAGTTTAGCGCCTACATTGGATTTACAGGTTAATTCCATCACCCATGGAGTATATATTTACGTAAAGACACTTCTTGGAGCTAGAGCCTTTGGTCCCACGAAAGCGAACAGACTGACACTCAGTTTATTCATTTGGTAAACCGGAGGTAAATAGAGTCTTCCAGCCCACCTCGCGCAATTAGAGGTCACAAATGATAGCACCTACAGGAAAGTTTTGTATTATTCCATCACCTTGAAGGATATCTACATGTAAGACACTTTTCTGGAGCTAGCTTTTGGTCCCACGAAAGCGGACGGGCTGACACTCAGTTTATTTCATTTCTCTGTGTTCTACAGGTTTTATGATTGATAGTGTGTGTGTTCGTTGGTGTATTTTGCATATTTTGATTATTGATGTAATTTTATTTTGTTTGTGATGAAATGCATTATTTTCATACATGCTTCTTCATTTAATAAAGTTTACACATTTTATTAATGCGCTGTTCACGACCCTTCCATCCATAATTAACCTTGTTTTCAAGCTCTCTACTATAGTCTCTATTTATTATCCAGAGAAAAGAGTGAGAGCAGGCGGTGCTTAGACAGTATAAGTATGTTGAGGCTTGGAGAGAGAGATAAATTTAATAAATCTTTTTTTTAGGTTGTCTCAAGTCCACCTCCTATTTACACCTTATCTACGTGTAATCTATAACTGTCCGCTTACTACATAAACTTGTCGATTTCACTACTATTGTCCAACTCGACAAACTACTCTTACACTTTAACTCAACCACGACAATATATATTTTCATTGTGAAATTTGCAGTGCTTGTCTAATGACATCAAAATAAACTCTGATTGAATTTTCTACATAGCTGTGTTTTATTTGGAACGTACAGTTGGAACATTTGAAAACCATTATACGATATTGCTTATCACTAAACCTAAAAGGGTAAGAACGAACTTGGGAAGAAAAATAAACTTCAGTCAAGAATTTCCATCTCAGGTGGAAGGCCTGTAAACACTTGAACAGGAACGTATTGAAGAATTAGCTCTCGTCAAAATATTTACCTGCGCACAACACAATTGACTGGCCAACTGACCCGGTCATACACATTCTTACATTGATGTTGTAACCAGCCCGGTTACAATGGCAATCTCCCAATCCTTTGGTATGGTCTTGTTGCACCACGCTGCCTGTAGGACACTTAAGAGTAATAGGTCGCCTGATGCTCCCATGTACTTAACCATTTCTGGTGTTTTACCATCATGCCCTGCTGCTTCGAAACCTTTACTCACATTCTAAACTATCACTCACATTCTAAACTGTCACTCACGTTCTAAACTGTCACTCACATTCTAAACTGTCATTCACATTCTAAACTGTCACTTACATTGTAAACTTTTAATCACATTCTAAACTATCACTATCATTCTAAACTTTTACACACATACTAAACTATCACTCACATTCTAAACTGTCACTCACATTCTAAACTGTCACTTACATTCTAAACTTTTACTCACATTCTAAACTTTTACTCTCATTCTAAACTGTCACTCACATTCTAAACTTTTACTCACATTCTAAACTGTCACTTATATTCTAAACTTTTAGTAACATTCTAAACTGTCACTCACATTCAAAACTGTCACTCACATTCAAAACTGTCACTCACATTCTAAACTTTCACTCACATTCTAAACTTTCACTCACATTCTAAACTTTCACTCACATTCTAAACTATCACTCCCATTCTAAACTTTCGCTCACATTCTAACTTTTCATATACATTCTAAACATTTAATGGCCCCTCCGACATGTCAAAAAATGCGACTAACTTCAGGTCTTACGTGAGGTTGGCAATTTCATCATCTAAAACACAGTACTACAGAAACCACTGCCCCAATATCACATGACTACTAAGGAGCAAGTTTCCTTCAAGAGGACCCAGCTGAAGCGATGGTTCAATCTTCGTAAGGACCGACAAATAAAACATTGATGTTAATGAAACAGGGACATGAAGTATTCTGTACGATGATCACATGACCACGACACACATGATATCACGTGATTCTTGAGACGCCGTAGCATACTTTTAAACTGGCACAGATTTCCTTCGTATGTTCTGTCACATAAGCATTGTCTTCCGTTGTAAATTCCGTGGTTGGAGCACTGGTCTCTTTCAGTCATTGCTGGGGAGAACAAAAATAAAGACAGTGGTTAAAAACGAACCAGGTAGCACCAGATAAGCTGAAACGTATGTTCTTATCATTTCTTCTTTTTCTTTGTTAATAAATAAGCGGTCAGAATAGACCGCAAGATTCTTTTATATTTGGACACGCGCCCTAATATAACCAACGGACCCTGTGGTTAGGCTGAACAAAGCGCGCCTCATCAAAACGAGGCAAATTTTAATTTTAAAAAAAATCATTCTTCGTTGTTCGCTCTCATATAACTTCATCTATATATGTCATGAAGTTGGCTGTCTGCCTCACTCATCAACATTTATGTAAAGACAAAGTCTCCCGTTCAAACCTTGATGTGTTATAATTAGGATATATAGTGCAGTAAATTCAAGATATTAAATCTGATTTCCGATACCTACATATAGTATCTTCTCCGCCTCCACTCAGTCCAAATAGAGTAAATGAAAACTTTAACACTCATCAACATAATAGTGTCTCACAAAAAGGGGTTTGTGAAGGGTATGCCGTATAGAGTACATATAAGGGAAACAATACAATTATTGTCTAACTTTCAACCACAGTTGCACCCCTTAGCTGTGGTTGAAAGTTAATGTACTCTCTCGAAAATAGAAAATAGAAAAGTGCATGATGTGACCGACCGACCGACCGACTTACTTACGGCGGGAATTGTGATATTGGATTGTTCCCGTTCAATGTTATTTAGTCTTCGTCTCCGTTTAGTGTTAATTAGTCATTGTCCATTTTGTTGCTAATTAATCATTATCCTCGTTTAGTATTAATTAGTAATTGTCCCCGCTTAGTGTTAAATAGTCCTTGCCCTCCCTAAATGTTAACTAATCCACATCCTCGTTAATTTTAAGTAGTCCTCGCCCCCGTTTAGTGTTAATTACTCTATGTCCATATTTAGTTGGCAACGGGCTGATCACCTGTTTGCTAGTCAATTTGATTACGGAAACAATGGCAAGTCGATTAATTTGTCGTTGCCCTAAAGATGCCATTAGGCATGATGGGTTACAGCGGCAAAGAAATCGATTTGTTGTTGCCCTAAGACGCCACTAGGCGTACTGGCCACCGACTGCTTTGTCGGTTGGTGGCTAAGGATGGAAGAAGAAGAAGAAGAATATTTAGTGTTAATTAGTTTATATATCCCCGTTTAGTGTCAATTGGTTTATATATCCCTGTTTAGTGTTAAATAGTCTATGTCCCTATTTAGTGTTAATTAGTTTACCTATCCCCGTTTAGTGTTAAATAGTCCATGTCCCTATTTAGTGTCAGTTAGTTTATACAAGTATATCCCTGTTTAGTGTTAAATAGTCTATGTCCCTACTTAGTGTTAATTAGCTTATATACCTATTTAGTGTTAATTAGTTTATATCCCTATTTAGTGTTAATTAGTTTATATCCCTGTTTAGTGTTAATTAGTTTATATCCCTGTTTAGTGTTAATTAGTTTATATCCATCTTCTTCTTCTTCTTTCGTCCTTAGCCACCGACCGTCAAAGCAGTCAGTGGCCATTACGCCTAGTGGCGTCTTAGGGCAACAGCAGATAGGTTTTCTTTGCCATTGTTTCCCATCACGCCTAGTGGCGTCTTTAGGGCAACGGCAAATCAACCCATTTGCTGTTGTTTCCGTAATCGAAGTGACTGGCAAACGGGTGATCAGCCCGTTGTGAGTTTATATCCATGTTTAGTGTTAATTAGTCAATGTCCCCGTTTAGTGCTAGTTAGTCCTCGTTTCATTAATTAATTAATTCATTCATTCATTAATTCTCCTGTCTACTACTTATGGAGTATGGTGCCACCACTGTAGTTGGTCCGCTTACAGGAAGCTTGCACCAAACATTCTGATGATCTTGCAGCAGTAGTTTCCTTAGCAGTACGTTTTACATGATGAGTTTACCAGTGTCATGCATAAACTCGTGTTAGTCTCCTTGTACGAGTAGTCTGAGGTAGCAGCAGTTTCATTCTTTTTTTTTTATCTTGTCAGAAACCCTGTTTAGTGTTATTTAGTCAGTTGTTCCCCTTTTAATATTATTTAGTTCTCGACCCCGTTTAGTGTTAATTAGCCCTTGTCTATGAAGTGGATATATTAATTTGTAATTAAAAAATATTTTAAAAATATTTTAAACACAGGCTTTTAATGCACTAAAAAGCCACAAATAATTTTTCACGGAGGTTATAGCTTGCAGTCTAAAAATGTAACATCAAATTGAAAAAAAGCGTGGGGCTGTTGTGTGTCTTTTTGTTGTACGCCATAATTGTTGAAGGCGATGAAGACCTAGTATGGTATCTGTGGTCTGGTTTGTGTAGGATGCAGATATGTATTCAAACAGTGAGCATTACAAGCAAGGCAATCCACACAAGGACGTCACGTTAACTCACGATGAGAAAAGTCAATGATGTTTGCAACAGCTAGTGACGGTTTTTGTATAATTTATTATAGACGCCACAATGACGAAGGGTGTAGACATAAACAAGCCGGTACATCATAGGTACGATCAAACAGTCATTATTACATATGTAGTCAATGCAGCAGGAACAGCAGACAGCATCAAAATAATGTACATCATATGCCTTTTAGGATATCGGACTCAGCTGTACATGTAGTCAGGTAGTAAACTTCCCCTTTCCATAAGAGCTAGTAGATATCAACTAGGAGATTAAATCTAGTCTCCTATTTTTGACCTCAACAAGACAGGCATGTCTTTTGAGCGTCACATTATCGTCCTCTATGTTCCTTATACAGCAAAGGTATCAAACCTAGATTCGTCAATAAAGGTCAGGAAGCAAATAGTCCGTAGGACAGGCATCAATCGATGCGTGACAATATAAGTGGATCGTGAACTGAGCAAACTTGTCATATCACAGACTTTATAATAAGGCAGGCTAAGCAAAAGTCAACATCACAAGATGGCGATAAAGTTACTCAGCGAAAAAGGATTCAGTTACCTGTCATCAGGAATTAAATCACATAAATCACATATGCCTCCAGGCATTTGAAATAACATAGAGATATATCATCTCAAAAAAGGAACAACAATGATGAGGACTCCTTCCTGAATAAACTAAGCGAAGACTAGCACATCGCTATGTCTCGCCTTACCAGCATCTCTGCTCAGACTCACCTGGGCGGAAATCATTTTAAACAATGCCACAAACAGAGACATGCGCAGAACACGCGAATCGAATACAACTCAGCTAAACTTACGAAACGAAGAATGTTCTACGATGTTCGACTGAAGACTCAAACCTTAAAAGGAAATGAATCTTGAAACATTGCGATTGCCAACTGTTTTCAAAGAACTGGCGATCTGAGCGCTCCATATATGGACATGACTCAAAATCGTTCACACAACTATCGGCAACTATACTATCAAGATAAGACAACTTCTTGACGACAGCTATCAAGATTAGACGACTGTAGAAATAGAAGTGACTACAATTCCATGAGTTACTTCCCATGCATTAAAAAATTAACTATAGTCAAAATGCATGGTCAGAATAAGTTGCGACAAGTTTAGCGCAACAGGGGCGCTTAAGCAATTATCATATATTTTATCCATAAGTGTCTAATGAAGTATAAAGCAGAAGTTAATTTCATGTAGAATCAGCGCCCCAGGTTTTTTGTCAATTTTGTCCGTGAACAATTATTTGTGGCTTTTTAGTGCATTAAAAGCCTATGTTTAAAATATTTTTTTTTTCTTTTTAGTGTTATTTTTTTGTTCTTTGTACATTAAAGTCAAATGTAATCGATCCGCTAATGACATTATCAGTTTGCGATAAACGAGTCCAGAGCAGGAGGCGGATTTCATTATTCAGTATATTACACGGAAAGTTTTTTTTTTTTTTTTTTAAATTTTGATAAGAGTTGTAAATTACATTTTTTAAAATGTAGTTGTCAGTTGCGTGTATGTCTGTGCACGCGCGTGCGATAGTGTGTGTGTGGAGGGGGGAGGGAGGAGAAGTTTCAATATTTCTCTCAAGAAAGACAATCTTGTTGGAAAGAATACACCTAGATTATTTGCAGTTATCGCCCATTTCTCTGATGAAAAATTACAAACAAACAAAATTAATATTAATTTTAATGTTACTCATTTTATTATTTTTACGACTGATTATTGTATAGTCATTGGGAATACACCAAGTCTCCGAGCTATTGCTCATCTGGAAGTGATCGAAAAATCGATTGCAAGATTTGAAGGTGACATACATTGCAAGTTAAAGAAAAGCCTGTAAATAAAAAAATGCTCACGGGTTGTAACTAGGTTCACATCGGAGCAGCTCCAGAAAAGGTAGTTGTCGCCCCATTCCTGAGCTCTTTTCACCATTCTGAGGGTACAGTTGTTACAGGCCTGGGGTGGGAGCTCAACTGTGTAGTTTAACTGCCTGTTAAGCCGCCGCAGAAAAAAGAGATAATAAATTATTTATTTAAATGACATAAGCAACATAAACAGGGAGAGCAACGGTTATGACAGCTAATGACAGCTGTCAGTAATCATTTTAATTTTAGCTCCTCGTGTAGCGTGGAGACACCATTGCAGCAGGTCTGCTCAGGAAGCTTGCTCGAAAGCATTTATTTTCTCTTGCAGCGTTAGTTTATGTAACAATGTGTTTATTATGGTGAGGTTTACTGCTCCACGTTCACCAAGAGCTGACGCTCAGTGACAGTGGATCAAAGTCAAGTCAAGTCACTGCTCCACGCACAACCTCATATCAGTTGCCTCTTACGACATGCATGTGGGATCAGCAGTCCAACACATTGTCTCATCAGATACCCCAAGAAACTGCGCGGGGCGACACCTGGATAATAAACACGTCAATAGGACAGGAATTGGGGCAACGATGTGAATGAATATGTAGTTTATGTCTTAGACATAAAATAAGTAGATGTGAAAGTTCCGGTGACAACAGATCAAAATTATTAGTTAATCAGCAAGAAAATTGGGCGTGGAAGTCCCGGTGACAACATATTAAAATTATCATTAATCAACAAGAAAATTGAATTACGAAGTTCGTTATTCAAGCCGTGAGAAGAAACGTCATGGAACACCTAATAAATTCCGTTTTAACAACAGTGGAAAAAGACTGGGTCCTGATGTCACGAGGGCTTAGTGATGATGACAAGATGACATAGAGTGATGAAATGAGGGCTTAGAGTGGTGATACCAGAAATTAGAGTGATGGAACGAGGGATTATAGTGATGACTTGGAGCTTATAATGATGACATGATTGCGTAGGGTGATACCATGAAAGATTACAGGGATGAAATGAGGGTTTAGATTGATGACATGAAAGATTAGAGTGATGACATGAGGATTATAATAATAATAGCCCCTTCAGTCATAACTTACTATGGGAATGCGCCCCTGAGGTGACAGCCCTCAGCTGCTTATTTTCCTGGTGCTCCTTTCGACGTTTTCTCCTCACCTCTGCTTCTTGTGTGAGCCTCTCTTCGCCCAATCTGAGGTGGCGCCGTAAATAGCATCACCACTTAGTGCGATCGGCAGCTTCATCCTCCCATGTTGCTGGATCCATGTCCAGTGCCCTCATATCTCTCTTGCACACATCTTTGAACCTCAGCTGTGGTCGCCCAACTGTTCTCTTGCCATCTGCTAATTGTCCGTAGAAGATATCTTTTGGGATGCGACCATCTTCCATGCGGCGAACATGGCCAAGCCAGCGAAGTCTGCGCTGTCTAAGAAGCGTATACATACTTTGAAGGCCAGCACGTGACAACACCTCGACATTTGTCACTTTATCTTTCCACGAGATGCCGAGGATGCGGCGTAGACACCGCAAATGGAAGGTATTGAGCCTTCTTTCTTGCTTAGCATAGGTCGTCCAGGTCTCGCTGCCATATAGGAGTGTGCTGGTGACGCAGGCATTATATACCGCAGCTTTGGTCTTCATTGTGAGTTTAGAGTTTCCCCAAACACGCGATATGAGGCGGGCAAAGGTAGCTGCAGCTTTGCCAATGCGGCTGTCGATTTCTGTATCCAGTGAGAGTTTGTCATTGATGGTAGACCCTAGGTATGTGAAGTGGTGCACCACATGAGGATTAGAGTGATGACAAAGGATTAGAATGCTGACATGAAAGATTAGAGTGATGACACTACCTTACAGTGATGCTAGAGCGTTTATCATGATTAAAGGGTTTAGAGTGATGAAATTGGAGCTTAGTGATGGTGACACGAGGGTTTAGAACGATGATGACATCAGGGTTTAGAGTGCTGAAACCAGGGGTTGGAGAATGTTTTCTTACGACACATCATCAGTCAAAGCATAGTCAGTTCTGGGGTAGCGTTGTAGGACAACATCGTTACTGTCTCTCAGTTCCAGAAACATGCCACCCTGTAAAAAAGAAAAAACCAACTCTTTCAGTAAACTGAGTGATTTTATTAAACTGTGTACTCAGTATAGGAATGACTTTACTAAACTGTCTACTCAGTATAGGAATGACTTTACTAAACTGTCTACTCATTATAGGAATGGCTGTACTAAACTGTCTACTCAGTATTGGAATGGCTGTACTAAACTGTCTACGCAGTATAGGAATGGCTGTACTAAACTGTGTACTCAGTATAGGAATGACTTTACTAAACTGTCTACTTATTATAGGAATGGCTGTACTAAACTGTCTACTCAGTATTGGAATGGCTGTACTAAACTGTCTACGCAGTATAGGAATGGCTGTACTAAACTGTGTACTCAGTATAGGAATGACTTTACTAAACTGTCTACTCATTATAGGAATGGCTGTACTAAACTGTCTACTCAGTATTGGAATGGCTGTACTAAACTGTCTACGCAGTATAGTAATGGCTGTACTAAACTGTGTACTCAGTAAAGGAATGACTTTACTAAACTGTCTACTCATTATAGGAATGGCTGTACTAAACTGTCTACTCAGTATTGGAATGGCTGTACTAAACTGTCTACGCAGTATAGTAATGGCTGTACTAAACTGTGTACTCAGTAAAGGAATGACTTTACTAAACTGTCTACTCATTATAGGAATGGCTGTACTAAACTGTCTACTCAGTATAAGCATGACTTTACTGAACTGTCTACTCGTTATAGGAATGACTTTACTAAACTGTCTACTCAGTATAGGAATCGCTTTACTAAACTGTGTACTCAGTATAATAATAATAATAATAAATTCTTTAAGCGCCAAACACGGCGCATAAGGCAGAAACCAGTGCTCTCCAGGTTGTTCGTTGTGACGCCACTCCTCTTAGCTCTTTCACATTATTTAGGCCCAACGTTCTTCCTTCTCTTATTATTGTTCTTCTGAGTGTTTCTTTTGGTCTTCCTTTTTTCCGCTTACCCTCAGGAACCCAAGTGAGCGCCTGTAGTGGTATTCTGTTGTTTTGCATTCGTAGGACATGACCGATATATGACCATCGTCTTTTCCTTATATAGTCGGAGACATATTTCTGCCTAGAGTCTTCTCTTATTTGTCGATTAGTCTTGAATTCAGTATAGGAATCGCTTTACTAAACTGTGTACTCAGTATCGGAATGGCTTTACTAAACTATGTACTCATATGAATGACTACTAAACTGTGTAATCATTACATGAAAGGGCTTACTAAACTGTGACGTCATTATATGAATGATTACTAAACTGTGTACTCATTATATGAATGACGGTACTAAACTGTGTACTCATTATATGAAAGGGCTTACTAAACTGTGTACTCATTATGTGAATGAATGTACTAAACTGTGTACTCATATGAAAGGCCTTACAAAACTGTGTACTCATTGTATGAATGATTACTAAACTTTGTAGTCGTTATATGAAAGGCCTTACTGTCACATAACGTCTGAACGTGTTCTTTTGGTGGGTCTCTCACACCTTCAGCCACTACGGCAGTATCATTTCTTTTTCTTAATTTTTCTCACCAATCGCTTTTATTTGGCATAAATCATGCCTTTTCATTCATTATTTTGCTCTATGCTGGATCTAGTACGGTGAAGTCTCAAACACTCTACTCCCCTACGGACGTATCTGCTTTACACGCAGAATTGTTTACGTTCCGCAAGGTAACTGCGAAAATACCAGGTAATTATACCAGTCATACGCTTATCCATTCTATCAGTCGGATCATCTTTTGAAACGCGTCGGTTCAACATTTGACCCCAGGTGAAAAGCTGGTGACAATACGGTCTCGTCCGATCGACATGAAAGAACCCAAGATTGTCTGTCTGGGTTGCCGACGTAGGTGTCTGTTTGTCTGGCAGATTACACAGAGGGTAGATGCGTTTATCGCTTTTTGTGGGACAATCCCTGGTGATTGTTACAGATAATCTGTCTGGGTAGACATCTTGGCGGAAGACATTACGCCAGGCAAACATGGTCACATGTTGTTGTGAGCCGGCGGAAATATTACCACATGCTTTGAAAGAGGTCACGCGTTGGAATATACAATGTAATATTTTAAAACACGTGGGGGATATTTTGAAATAAGACACCCCAACCCAGTGCTAAAGAGCTTACGATTGGATTAAAGTAAGTAGCCAGAATAAACTATGTATCCTATTGGAACATCCGACGGAAGCACCATCTATGATGTGAACTGAGAACTGCACATATAATGTAGTGAAATCAGAGACAGAATAGAGACTGCAGCGCACGTCATATGAGCGACTCCCAGAAGCCAGAGAGACATCGGACTTAGAATTCCTATATTATAAGTGACAGATCGAAGTATTTAGGAAACTTAAAACCTTAAAAAGTAAGCCCGCCTTTATAAATTCAGAGACTGAAAAACTTAAGAGACCAGGACTTAAAATACGAAGACTGGAAACCTAGGAATTGGAACACCCGTCATAAGAGAAACTTTTCCAGACCAAGTGTTTCGCAGATTCACCAGTCATAAAAGGGATTCGAAATTTCCAGACCAAGTGGCTCGAGGGCATATAACCTAAATTGCTCATGTCTTTCTACCCTGCGCGAGGAGATTGTGTATTCCCAAAACTTTGAGGTAAGTGTAACAATTATTTTATAAATGTAAATTTGACATGTTTTCTTGCTAAGTGGTTATATATGAGGCTGGTAACCTCAACATATGAAACTAGTATATTCATAAACCACTACGGCAAGCGCTGGTGATTTCTTCTGACTAGTCGTGCGGAAAATCGACAGCAGAGGTGACCCCAGACTCCGAATGGAGCAGTGATGACTGATGATTACATACACGTGCCTAAAGTGTATAATATTTTGTGAGATAAATGCACTTTGTTAATTGTAACTCAGGGAAATCATTATTCGCGCTGTCCGGACACATTTTCCCAGTTAATACCCAGAGGAATATGGTGAATTTTATTCATCTTCTCTTAGCTACATTGTGTACTCGGGAATTTAATTCTGCTGAGAGATTAACATTGGCGGGTGGACAGCGAGAATGCGCCTGTTAATTGGCAGCCCACAAATGTACTTAGCAGAGACATTTGTTTTCTATTTTGTCTAAAACGTTCGTGGTACAAGACTACTTGTGGTTACAAGCTATCAGACGGTTAGAAGTACTGAAGATACTACGTTACTCGTGTGAGAGAAGTACACTCTTCACCAAGAAGTGACGAAAACCACGGTGACCGGACTCACATAAAGTTAAGTTTTCATGTAAAACAGGCAAAAGCAACGGACTTTGATAAATCCTCACCTACGTCTCCGTGACGAAAACTTGTATTTACAGCAAAATTCATCATTCCCTCCTTATTTTAACTGTTAAAGACTAATTCATTATTAAATTTGTTACATGTTGTTTTAAGACTAAGCAATCATAGTCGATTCAGTTTTTATATGTATGAAAGCGAACGTTTGAGCAAGATTCTTTAAAACATACATCTATATATATACATAGATATATTTACATCTATAGAGCCATTTAGTCGGCGTCTGTGGCCTAATGGATATGAACGCAGTTTCATAATCCAGATATACCAGGTTCGAAACCTGCTGCAGGCGGTTTGGTAGCAAATCGCTTTGTGTTGATTTTTAACAATGGTATAAGCGCCGTACCGTTCAGAAAGCAATGGCAAACTACTGAACGTAAAAATTGCCTAGAAAAATCACAAAACAGCCAATAAAAGCTGGGGTTGATTGCCACGTCCTGTAAAGGATAAGCAACTAACTTTTATAGAGCCATTACGTATAAGAGGAATTTTGTTGGATTGCACCAGCTGGGGGCTTGAACTGGCTAAAAACCATTGCTTAAATCCTTCACAAAAGGTGACGGACAGCGCTAAGCAGCATTGTTCTTGACTTCTGAATTATCTTGTGAAGGCTCCCGTAAGGATAGAAGCTCCATTACACTTCTTTCTACATCTCTGCCAAGAGTAATCTTGTGCGAAGGTAAACACCTTTGAAGACCCAGTTTAGATACTCTTGAGTTTTGGCCATTGTTTGACCACTACTGCACAGCAGGGGAGGCAATCCGTGACACTTACAAACCTGTGCACTCATTATATGAATAATTACTGAACTGTGTACTTATTATATGAGAGATCTTACTAAATTGTGTATTCATTATAGGAATCTTATCAGAATATCTCTATTAAATTGTGTACTCTTTATATGAAAGACCTTACAAAACTGTGTACTCTTTATATGAAAGACCCTACTAAATTGTGTACTCAGTAAAGGAATGTTATCGGAATGTCTATATTAAACTGTGAACTCATTATAGGAATGACTGTACTAAACTATATGCTTCGTACAGGAATACATCTTTTTCTTCTTCTTGTGATCGCATCTTTCATGTCTACACCGTCAGACGAGTTCTCATGATGAATTCGTATATATAGATCTATTAAATTTTTGCTGAATCACCTTCAGCTGGGTGCTCATAAAATACGAGTCAAAACATTTTCTCACAGAATGAGCGAAGAACAATCAGTTTATAGCAACTTAGATGACTCAGTTATTATACTTGTCATTCTATAAATTCCTGTGAGATGCCCTGAAATAGAAGCATCATTATTCTATTTATATCTTTGCTAAGAGTAATCTTGAGCAAAGGTTGATACCTTTGAAAACACTCGTTCTTTTACTCGGAGTTTGGCCATTAGTGGGCCACTATTGCAGGGCAGGGGGGCAACCAGCAACAGACTGACGGGAATTGAATGGGTGGATTTATGTATGTGTTGCTTACGGTTTTCGGTCACTTCATAACTATCCTGCCGAACCATTGAACAATGATTTCAGCTAGTCATTATATCCTTATAAGTGTCTTCCAGGAATGTCGGCTCCATGGCAAAAGCAAACTCACAACATAACCTTCACCAACCTGCTTCAATGAACAATTGTATAATGATGAGAGAGGCTTGAGACAGACCGACCATATATAATGAGCGACAGACCTGGCTGTATGACAGTCATCAAGCAGTGATACAAATGCCCTTAAAAGGCTAGCGGTTAAATCAGAGGTCGGTAACCAGTGAATCACGTTCTGCCGGTAGACCTAGAAATAGTTTTTAAGCGACGAAAATTTAGAACTAGCACTCTCCCGCAGGCATTTAAAAAGCGCGGCATCCCCAATACTAAAAGTAGCATTTCTGGCTTCCCAGTAACAACCCACGAGTTAGCTTATCAAACTTCACTTCATTCGTGAACTGTATTAGACTTACTTATTTACTTAGTCGTTCCTCTTCTACCGTGAGGTGTAGAGGTTTGGAAGACAGAGAGCCACATTATCATATCGGCTGTCTTCCTTCTGGCCTGGTTCCATTCTAGTCCTCGGTCCTTCAAAGATTGTCTAATGTTGTACTCCCAGCGAACTCTGGGTCGTCCTGGAGGTCTGGATCCCTGGCTCTCAGTTTTCCATGCTTGCCTTAATTGTATAAGACAAGAACGCGATGTTTTCTTTGACGAGGTTAACACTCGGTAAATATGATTTAGTTTGAATTTTACACCACTCGGTGGTATTGCGGTGAGCAGATCAAACCATATTGTGGCAGAGATAAACACGCACATATAGGCTGCACTTGTTCCACATTTTCTGAAGCCTGAAAAAAGACATGAATTTATCAAGGTAGATCTTTAGAGACCTCAGTAAAGTAGATCGCTACACTCCTGGGTTGCTGCTGACCGCTGGATTAAACATTTGTCTTGTATTCTTCTCCATCATCTCCAGCCACCACAACTTTACAAATACCTGAATAAACAGACCGTGCGAGGCACATACATTTGTTGGTCGTCGTAAAAATCAATTTGCACTATATAGTTCCGACCGGTTATCAAGAAGACGCAGGGAACAAGTGGACTGCCGCTCCATCAGGCATGTCGATGAGGCCACTGATGTAACGTTGTGCCAGGAGTTTGAAGACTTGATCATGTCAAATAAATTGATGTGGAAACCGATGCTGCAGGCGAAGGTGCTTTGATAGAGGATTCCTATATGGGGAAGTTGCACCGGAGTTTGATACAGGATTCCTACATGGGGAAGTTGTACCGGAGTTTGATACAGGATTCCTACATGGGGAAGTTGTACCGGAGTTTGATACAGGATTCCTACATGGGGAAGTTGTACCGGAGTTTGATACAGGATTCCTACATGGGGAAGTTGTACCGGAGTTTGATACTGGATTCCTACATGGGGAAGTTGTACCGGAGTTTGATACAGGATTCCTACATGGGGAAGTTGTACCGGAGTTTGATACAGGATTCCTACATGGGGAAGTTGTACCGGAGTTTGATACTGGATTCCTACATGGGGAAGTTGTACCGGAGTTTGATACAGGATTCCTACATGGGGAAGTTGTACCGGAGTTTGATACAGGATTCCTACATGGGGAAGTTGTACCGGAGTTTGATACAGGATTCCTACATGGGGAAGTTGTACCGGAGTTTGATACAGGATTTCTGTATGGGGAAGTTGTACCGGAGTTTGATACAGGATTCCTACATGGGGAAGTTGTACCGGAGTTTGATACAGGATTCCTACATGGGGAAGTTGCACCGGAGTTTGATACAGGATTCCTCCATGGGGAAGTTGTACCGGAGTTTGATACAGGATTTCTGTATGGGGAAGTTGTACCGGAGTTTGATACAGGATTCCTACATGGGGAAGTTGTACCGGAGTTTGATACAGGATTCCTACATGGGGAAGTTGTACCGGAGTTTGATACAGGATTCCTACATGGGGAAGTTGTACCGGAGTTTGATACAGGATTCCTACATGGGGAAGTTGTACCGGAGTTTGATACAGGATTCCTCCATGGGGAAGTTGTACCGGAGTTTGATACAGGATTCCTGTATGGGGAAGTTGTACCGGAGTTTGATACAGGATTCCTGTATGGGGAAGTTGTACCGGAGTTTGATACAGGATTCCTACATGGGGAAGTTGTACCGGAGTTTGATACAGGATTCCTACATGGGGAAGTTGTACCGGAGTTTGATACAGGATTCCTACATGGGGAAGTTGTACCGGAGTTTGATACAGGATTCCTCCATGGGGAAGTTGTACCGGAGTTTGATACAGGATTCCTGTATGGGGAAGTTGTACCGGAGTTTGATACAGGATTCCTACATGGGGAAGTTGTACCGGAGTTTGGTACAGGATTCCTCCATGGGGAAGTTGTACCGGAGTTTGATACAGGATTCCTACATGGGGAAGTTGTACCGGAGTTTGATACAGGATTCCTCCATGGGGAAGTTGCATTGGAGTTTGATACAGGATTCCTACATGGGGAAGTTGTACCGGAGTTTGATACAGGATTTCTCCCCCCATCAAGGCCAGCTCCTTGACGTGGAGATGGGGCTCAAGTACAGCCATCAGCGGCTGAAAAACCAAGACTGGCCAGGCCCTCCTAGACTCGAGCAAGACCACAGTCTGTCCTAGCAAGTCAAGGTGCTGAAGACGGAGGCAACCAGCCAAGAGGCGCACCACAGCAATCAGGATGCCACGCACATGCGCTATGGGAAGTATGCCTATATCTGCAAAACGTTATGGCACTCGCCCTGTGACGGACACCCAGGCAGGCGCAGTGCCGGGCCCTCTGCCTCGGAAGGGCCCAACCCCTACTACTGGGGGTCCTTCTCAACTGCCCCGTGGAGCCAGGAGGCATGAGAATAGAGCTACTGGCCAAGCAAAGAAAAGACCATTTAAAATAATGCACTGGAATGCTGAAGGCGTCAATAGTAAAAAAGACGGCTACAGCAAAAAATTAGAGCTCGAAAATATCTTGAATGAAGAGCAAGTAAATGTATGTTGCTTGCAAGAAACCCACCTCAACAAAGACATAGCCTTCAAAATCAGAGGCTACCAGTGCTACCGATCTGACCGAACAGACAGGCGAAAAGGTGGAATACTGACACTCGTGAGGAATAACATCAGTGCATGTCAGCTTGAAACATATATGGAGGGGGCGGAATACCAGATGCTTCATCTCAGGACAGAAAGTTCAGAATTCCACCTGCTCAACTACTACTGTCCGAGCGACCGCCCACTGGCACTAGATACAATCCCAGCAAAAGAAAGACTGATTGTATGCGGAGACTTCAACAGCCACTCACAGAGCTGGGGCTATGATCACATGGACAGGAGAGGTGAGGAGCTTGAAAACTGGCAGGATGACAATGGGCTTATCCTGAAGAACCAGCCAATCGACCCACCAACCTTCTACTCGAGATCATGGCACACCACCTCTACACCAGACCTGGCATTCCACTCACCCAGCTTGGAGTGGAACACCACACGCATTGTAGGGAAACAACTTGGAGGCAGCGACCACCGGCCAGTCTTCCTAATTGTGGAAAATGAACTTGTCAAGGAGAGCAGCACTCTCTCTAGGTGGAACTACAAGAAGGCAGACTGGACAATGTACCAGCACCGTACTAGTATACTGGCTAGAGATCTGACTGTAGACAAAGACATCAATAAGCTAGTTGATGAATTCAGCAGATGCATATTACAGGCTGCTTGTGAAACAATACCTAGAGGGGCTCGTAAACACTACAAACCATATTGGAATAGTGAACTAGAGCAGCTGCACAACGACGTGGAAACATCTCGAAAGCAGGCAGAGACCAGTCCATGCCAAGAACACCACAATAACTACCAGCAAGCTAAGGCCAAATTTCAAAGGGCCAAGTTGCAGGCCAGGCGAAGAAGCTGGAATGAGAAAACAGAGTCCTTGAACTTTGAAAGAGATACGAGGAAACTGTGGAAGCTGGTAAAGCAACTTAACGATGAAGGTACAGAGAGAAACTCAAGGATTGCTCTGTACAAAGATGGAAACATCCTCATGGGAAAACAGGCAGCTGATCACTTTGCAGACTCCTTTGCTAAAGACAACAACATCGAAGTTAGCCCAGAGAAGCAACAGGAGACTCGTGAGAAACAACATGCAGGACGAGATGGAACCATACCTGAAGTTATGGAGGCACCAATCACATTCAGAGAACTGGAGCTTGCAATATCCAAATTGAAAATGAGAAAGTCGCCAGGAGTTGATGGAGTGTCCAATAAAATGATTAAGAACTTGGGAACCGCAGCAAAAACAAAGCTGCTGCAGATCTTCAATATCTGTTGGAACTTGGGCAGAGTTCCACAGACCTGGAGGGAAGCAATCATGATACCACTCCTAAAACCAGGAAAAGACAGTTCCACTGCCTCCAGCTACAGACCAATCAGCCTTACAAGCTGCCTCTGCAAAACAATGGAACGTATCATCAACCTCAGGCTACAGTGGTACCTTGAAAGTGAAAACCTTCTTGTACCACAGCAGGCGGGCTTTAGGCAGTGTTATTCCACCGAAGATCAGGCAACTTACCTTTCCCAAGAGATTGAGGATGCGTTCCAAGATAAGAAACTGGTACTAGCAGCATGGATAGATCTAAGGAAAGCATTTGACAAGGTTTGGAAAGAAGGGCTTCTGAAGAAACTGAGAAATTGTAGAGTGAATGGTAAGATGTACAAATGGGTGAAAGCATACTTGCATAACAGAAGAGCCCGAGTACAACTAGATGGCCTCAAGAGTAAGAAAATTCTACTGCGTCATGGCGTCCCTCAGGGAGGGGTTCTGTCCCCTACACTTTTCCTAGTCTACATCAACGACCTGGTTGCTGAACTACCACATGGAATGAAAGTGGCAATGTACGCTGATGACCTGGTAATATGGTGCACAGATGAGCATGCAACAGTGGCCACCAAACTGCTACAAAGAGCTATAGATGCCTTAACCTCATGGGCAAATAGATGGTGTGTCAGCATCAACACAGACAAGTGCAGCACTACGCTCTTCACCCTCTCTCCCAAACAAAAAGCTGGTGTCATCAAGATAAACGAAGAGCTCCTGAGAGAAAATAAACAACCCACCTATCTCGGAGTTACATTCGATGATAGGCTGACATGGAAGCAGCACATCAACAAGGCAGCAACAAAGGCCAGGAGGAAACTAGCCATCCTGAGAAAACTAAGTGGAACCACATGGGGAGCCAGCGGGAAAATACTTAGTAAAGTTTACCAGCAGGGCATACGACCACACCTGGAATATGGGCAGCTGCGTGGTGTCCAGCATCAAACACCACATTACAAGAGCTAGATAAGGTGCAAAACCAGGCGCGTAGGGTCATCACGGGGGCAATGAAATCAACGCCTATAGTGGAGATGGAGAAAATGGGGAGGATACAAGCACTGAGAGAACGCAGAGACACGAAAGTGCTAACACAGGCAGAAAAGTTCCTCTGTATGCCGAGCTATCCAATGAAGGACAGATTCCAAAACTTAGCAATGGGGCGACTGAAAAGAAGCAGCTTTATCCACCAGGCCAAACGATTTCGTAGACAAACCTCAGACCTGCCTGAAGTTAACAGCCCTCTAAAGTCTGTGCCAGAACAAACCCCTTAGAGAGAGGAGCATGGACTACCAGTACACATCCACACAAAAGTGAAAGGAATATTCGACAGGGATGAACAGAACAGCGTGCAACGTAGGACAGTCACTCTCAGTTTCCTGGATGATGAATACCCACAGGACCTCTGGGTCCGAGTATACACGGATGGGTCAGCACAGAATGCAGTAAAGAATGGAGGAGCAGGAGTGTACATAGAATACCCAAACAACACTAGGGATACGGTCAGAGTACCAACGGGGAAATTCTGTAACAACTATGATGCAGAAGTCCAGGCAATCAAGGTGGCAACTGAGAAACTACTGAACACCAATCTCGGTCCACAGCCTGTAGTATTCCTGACAGATGCAAGATCAGCACTCCAAGCACTTCAGTCCAGAAAATTGCCAGTTATACAGGCCCTACTTTCTGAACTGTGCAACCAGCGCAGGGTCGCCATGCAGTGGATACCGTCTCATTGTGGAATACCAGGAAACGAGAGAGCAGACGGACTGGCTAAAGAAGGTGCTGCAGACGAACAACCGGATGTACCAGTTACGTACCATCAGAAGAAAAAGATGATCAAATCTATCAGAGAGCCACCAACATCAACGCAGGATGACTACTGTAGTGGTGTTTGATGGTATTGTATGATGGTGATAATACTAAATGTGATTGTATGAGGCCAGCTGTGAAGGCTCCTGAGATAAAATGTAGTTGTGAATTGTCAGAAGGCCTTTCTTGCTACCACTACGACCTCACACTTAATTTTTTTGAATGAATGTGGCTACGTAAAGTGTCTAGGGTAATGAGGTGTAGTGTGGTGTGATAGTTTCTAAATTCACCCACATATAATTAAGAAGACTAATAATATTAACAAATGTTAAAATACACTGAACTAACTCACGTGTGTAAAATTTTTGTTAGAATTATATTACATTTATTTTGTTCTGGATCAATTTTTAGGTTGACCAGAACTTAAAAGGATTTAGAGATTATGAAAGAAATGCATGGAATATTATATCATAAATACAATAGTGTACATATATATGTAATATACTAGTTAGTTTTAATAAAATGTTCTAGTAGTCATCTACTTGGGAGGATATTTAATGTTTGTGCTGTTGGGGTGGCCTCATCACACCTGTCTATATTGACTACACAGTGTCCAGAAAATGGTGGGAATTTTATGGGGTATTAGTACTAAAGGGCTTTGGTGAATGTCCAGCAGACCAGAGGCTCACTCATCTGGTAGTTGTAGCTCTGGTGCTGAAATCAGGTGGTCCCACCTCTCCGTGCTGGCGGGCAATAATGGTGGTCTCTGTCACAAGTACTGCACAGATACACTCGAGTAAGTCACCAACTGAATAGACACTGCTTGGTTGACAATAGAAACTCACAGCTCAGATTATGAATAAATAACACAGAATTGCTAGCAAAACTCAGCTGAGCTGCTGGCTATAGTATGGCGTCCCTAAATTTATTTCTCTTTCTTTCATATGGAAATCACCACACTTTAAAATCTGTGTCTATCACTGAACAACTATTGAAGAATGGCCCCACTTTCGCGTCTGAGCGCTAATGATATGATTGTCTGTGGCCAATCACTGCCTAGTTTATTTTCAATTCAAATTTCCTACCATAAAGTCATTTCAGTCATGCTTCAGTCAAGTATGGATGGTTATCTGTTAGTCTGTCCGTCTCTACTTGTGTTTCTACAAAAATGTTCTGGATTTTTGAACCAACCTTTCTCTCCCCTCCAAAATTTTGTCGTAAAAGTTATATTTAGACACAGCTACCACCCAAAAACCCTCTCCTCCATACTAAGTAAATTTGAACACCTGCGTTTCGAGGTCGTGTTTTTTTGTGCAATTAGCGACACTTTTAGATTCAATACAGTCTGTCGATGATGTGAACAACACTGTCTTTTGTCATTATCTTCAATATTATCTATCCGTCTGTAAAATTAAGACCATATTAGTTCACTGCTCAGAATAGGCCATCCGGCCAGCTAATTTTTATATTCCTAACATTAATATTAAGAAAAAAGTACTTTTTAAATTTTGTAATATTTCGAACATCTGCGTTTAGCCGCTGAATTCAAATCAAGGGCTTGGTATCGCAAAAGCGTCCAATAAATGACTGTGGCGTATTATATCTAAGGTCCCTTCTGTCGAGTTGCTTACTTTTTTTGTCAACTTGGGAAACGTGACTTTTCTCCCTTCCCCCCCCCCCCCCCCCAATTGCGTCTCCTTAGCCTTTCTAGTCTCACGCAATCTTTCCAGTCATATTTTTCCTTTTTGATCCGCCGTTCCCCTCCTGTCTAGCAAGTCAATTTTTATGGAGGATGATGACCCGCGGTCTAGGCGATCATGTACTATTCGCAGCCTACGCATTATGTTTTTATCCTTAAATGTTATCTTTGGAGGTATTTTACCGTTGTATCTCTGTCAATTTCACTACACATCTCCCCACTTGAAAACATGCCTATGGCAAGTTCCAAAACCAGCGATACACATAGGTAAAATTACTCCTCACGTCTGCCACTACTCTAATTTTGATCACAGGGGTGCCGACTGAGGAAATCTGCACCGACATTCAATTTGCCTGGGATATATTGGATACTAAACTGATAAGGTTGAAGCAATAAAGACCACCTCAGCAATCTTGCGTTTTCATGCTTAGCCTGAGACAAGAACACGAGAGGCTGATGGTCCGTCTCCACCACAAAAGTCCTACCATACAGATAGATTTGAAACTTCTTTATTGCCCAGATTAATGCTAAACATTCTTTTTCGCTTGTGGAGTATCCTTGTTCCGCCTTATTCAATTTGCGGCTTGCATAAGCGACTGGTTTCAGTTCCCCATCAGGTGAAGATGATCTTTGCAACAAAGCCCCTCCGAGTCCTACATTACTTGCATCGGTTCTTAAGACAAAGTCCTGTGTCAAATCAGGCAGTTTGAGAATAGGCTTGCTAGTGAGTTTTTCCTTTAACTCTTGGAACGCTAGTTCACATTGTGCAGTCCAAATAATTTTATCTGGAAGTCCCTTGCGAGTCAGATCAGTCAGAGGAGCACAAATAGCGTTAAAATTCTTGATGTATTTCTGATAAAATCCGCATAACGACACGAATGATCGCACGTCCTTTTTTGTTTGCGGCCTAGGTGCTCTCTGCAGTTTTTCCAAGTTCTTAGGATCAGGGGTCATATTACCCTGATATACAGTGTGTCCCAAGAATTCCAACTCTTTGCATCCAATACAACATTTTGTTGGCCTAGCAGTTAAGTTCGCCTCCCGAAGTCTATCAAACAACATCTCCAGAGCTTCAATGTGTTCTTCAAATGTCTCTGTGGCGACGAGAATATCATCCATGAAATTCGTGATACATGGGTTATTCAGGGGATCCAACAATTTGCGCATCATCCTTGAAAACACACTCGGAGCATTTTTCAGTCCGAATGGTAGCATATTGAATTCATAATGTCCATCCGAAGTGCTAAAAGCCAAATAAGGTCTCACTTCAGGCTTCACTGGGATCTGGTAATAGCCTTTACTAAGATCCACCTTTGAAAAGTATTTTGCCTTGTTCAGTCTGGCAAATAACTGTTTTGTGTCTGGTAATGGATCCACTTGTCCTTCTGTGACAGCATTCAGTTTCCTGTAATCTATGCACAGTCTGTGTTCCCCAGACGGTTTTCTCAACAAAACGACACTAGAACTAAAAGATGATTCACTGTGCGAAATAATCCCCTCCTTCAACAAATACTCTATTTCTTCCTTCAATGCCTTCTCCTTCGCGAACGGAATAGAATAGGCTCTCATACAGATTGGGTTTGAGTCTACCAGTTTCATGTCATACTGTAGCAAATTTGTATGGCCTGGTTTATCTGTTAATACATCTGTATGTTCCTCCAGAACCTGTTGAACTCTCTCCCTCTGGTTTTTAGTCAGGTGCTTACTGACTTTTACCTGTGCTGCTGTTTCACAAGGATGTAATGGGTATTCATGTGAGGTGAGTGGTTCTTTTTGCATCTGGGTTGCAATAGCCAAGGTCAATAAGGGGGTGCTTTCCTGGAGTGGTCTGTCCAGATACTTCTTTAACAGGTTTACATGATAAACTTTCTCCTTCCCCTTTTTGTCAATTTTATAGTTTGTTCTAGACACCTTCTCTAGAACCGTATATGGACCTTGCCAACCAATTTGTAATTTATTCTGGCTTCCGGGTAGTAGAAGCAGCACCTTCTCTCCGACTGCCAGTTCCCTGTCCTTTGCCTTCCTATTAAAATATGCTGCATGTTTCTTCCTGGCTTGTTTCAAATTATCATTTGCCAGTTTCCATCCAGCTTTCAAACGAGTGGTCAGTTCGTTCACATATTGATACGATGAGGTAACAGTCTCTTCCGCCTTCTCATCTGTCCAGGTCCTTAATAGGGCTTCTAATGGACCTTTTATTGGCCTCCCAAATAGCAGAGTTGCGGGAGCCATCCCGGTTGAACTATGTGGTACCTCCCGGTACGCAAACAATGCGGCGGGCAGGAATTGATCCCACAGATCCGGTTTTTCGTGTGCCAGCTTTCTCAGGATAGAAATGAGAGTCCCGTTGAACCTCTCTACCTGGCCGTTCCCTTGTGGATGGTACGGACTACAATGAAAGTGCCTGGCTTGAAATAGCTTAAAAACTTCTTCCGTTAGTTTCCCCTTGAACTGAGAACCATTATCCGTCAAGATTTGATGCGGGAATCCTAATCGGGTAAATATTGTAAGTAGTGCCTCTGCTACATGTTTTGAATCAATTGATGGCAGGGCTACCGCCTCTCCCCACATAGAACAAGTGTCCACCAGAGTAAGGATGTAACTGTTCCTCCTCTTGGTCCGAGTGAGAGGTCCTACAATATCCACTGCAACCCTCTCAAAAGGTGTTCCCACTATGGGCATTTCCCCTAGAGTTGCAGGAGCAGTCCAGTGCTTTGGAGCTACCCTTTGACATTCTGGGCAGGATTTGACATATCTTTTTATATCCTCCGTTATCCCTGGCCAGAAGTAATGACAAGCTATACGCTGTCCTGTGGCGCTGATCCCCATGTGACCACTGAAGGGAATCGCATGCCCGAGTTCCATCACTTTATCTCTATATGAAGTGGGAAGAACCAGCTGGTTGTGACCATTTGTTCCAGTTCCGGCCTTCCTGTATAAGAGTTTGTTCTTCATGAAATATTCCCCCTTGCTCGGAGGTGTGTGGCATTTGGGCAATTTTTTAAAACAGGGCTTGAGTGTCCTATCCTCAGCCTGCGCCTTCCTCATCTCCTCTGGATGAGCATTTATAGGTTCACCTTCTTCCTCCTTCTTCTGTGACCTGGTCTGCACTGTCGCCATGATCACAGGTTTCTCGGGATTCCCCAAGAAGACGTATCTACACCCCAATATCAGAGGGTAGATTGGTTCATCTATCACTGCTGCTCTGATTTCTCCTTCCACATAGCGAGTTTTCACCGTTATCCTTGCGATGGGAAGTGTCATGAGTGGTATGTCCTTAGTCGCCCCTTGTATTTCCACTGTTTCTGTGGTATACTGACTTGGGTCCACTAGGCTAGACTTCACAACTGAATCATAATCCAAACCTGTATCATAAAGGCACCTTATGGTGACCCCATTACAAATAACATCCTCACAAACTGGGGGGTGATAAGGTTCCTGTTGTCCATTAGGATTAACCTTTAATCTTTGCGTCCCCGACTTCATTGCAGCAATGTTTGAAGGTTTCCTTCTACAAAATTCGGTGTTATGGTTATCCTTCTTGCACCATTTACACCATCTTTTTCCTTGGTTCAACGGTTTTCTTTCATTGAACTTTTGGTCATTGAACTGTGAGTTTCTGTCGCGATAGTCATTTCTTGGCCGCTCAAAGTTTGTCCTACCTTTATTTCCCTGCTCTCTATTATCAAATTTATTAAATTGCTGTGGAGCTTTAAAATTGTCTATGTGCTTCTTTTTAGCACCACTTACCTCTGCCTGAGCTGCCTGATACCTCTCAGCAACATTTAAAATTTCCCCCAACTTCTCTGCACCTTGTTCCATGAGAAATTTTCTCATGTCTGGGGCCATGGACTCTCTCAATTGCTCAATCATGATCATTTCTTTAAGATCTTGGGTCTTCCCCAGAGCCGTCCATTTCTCCAAATAGGTTTCTAGTCTAGCAGAGAATTGGTGGTATGTCTCCCCAGACAACAGTTTGGCATTTCTAAATTTCTTACGATAAAATTCACCATTCTTCTCGTACCTTAATAACAAAGCCTGCTTTAACATGTCATAATTGTCTTGGTCTTCCCTGTTCATTTTGGCAAATACTTCATAAGAAGTACCTCTCAATCCCTGTGATAGCTTTAAGCTCCACCTCTCTCTCTCTAACCCATATGTAGTAGCTAATAACTCAAAACGTCCTAGGTACCCCTCTATGTCATCGTCTTTTTCAACAAAATGGTCTAAATGAAACCCCATAGCTGAGTTTGAGGCTCCCAGACTGGGCGTAGCATCTGAGGCAAAAGGGCTGGCACCATTTTCAGGAGCCTGGCCTTGTAATTCCAGCTCCCTTAGTCGTAATTCGTGCTCCCTCTGCAACCTTCTATCTTCTGCTTCCCTTTCGGCCTTTTTTTCTTCTGCCTCCCTTTCGGCCTTTTTATCTTCTGCCTCCCTTTGCTGTCGTTTTTCTTCTGCCTCAATCTGCAGCCTCTTAATTTCTCTATCAGCCTCTAACCTCTTCTCTTCAGCTAACCTCCTTTCTTCCCGTTCAATATATTTATCACATTCAGCCGTTACGTATTGAATTAAAATTTGACCATCCATTCCCATCTCCTTCGCGGTGAGCACAGCAGCTGATCTAAATTTTGCCAGCTCCGCCATACTTTTTAGACAATATAATAATATACAAGCTAAATCTCTAACCAGTAAATACACTAAGTACTTCTTATGACTATAGTCTAACTAATTCTAACTAACCAGTTAACTAATTAATTATTACTGGCTGTGAAGATTCACCAACTTTTATCTGCAGGGACACTTTTAATGTTAAAGGGAATTTTACAATTTATTTCCCTACTTTTATTTCTCCCACCAGGAGATCCTAATATTACTGTTGGGCTAATTATCCCTGGACAAGACCCCAATTTATGTAGTGGTGTTTGATGGTATTGTATGATGGTGATATTACTAAATGTAATTGTATGAGGCCAGCTGTGAAGGCTCCTGAGATAAAATGTAGTTGTGAATTGTCAGAAGGCCTTTCTTGCTACCACTACGACCTCACACTTAATTTTTTTTGAATGAATGTGGCTACGTAAAGTGTCTAGGGTAATGAGGTGTAGTGTGGTGTGATAGTTTCTAAATTCACCCACATATAATTAAGAAGACTAATAATATTAACAAATGTTAAAATACACTGAACTAACTCACGTGTGTAAAATTTTTGTTAGAATTATATTACATTTATTTTGTTCTGGATCAATTTTTAGGTTGACCAGAACTTAAAAGGATTTAGAGATTATGAAAGAAATGCATGGAATATTATATCATAAATGCAATAGTGTACATATATATGTAATATACTAGTTAGTTTTAATAAAATGTTCTAGTAGTCATCTACTTGGGAGGATATTTAATGTTTGTGCTGTTGGGGTGGCCTCATCACACCTGTCTATATTGACTACACAGTGTCCAGAAAATGGTGGGAATTTTATGGGGTATTAGTACTAAAGGGCTTTGGTGAATGTCCAGCAGACCAGAGGCTCACTCATCTGGTAGTTGTAGCTCTGGTGCTGAAATCAGGTGGTCCCACCTCTCCGTGCTGGCGGGCAATAATGGTGGTCTCTGTCACAAGTACTGCACAGATACACTCGAGTAAGTCACCAACTGAATAGACACTGCTTGGTTGACAATAGAAACTCACAGCTCAGATTATGAATAAATAACACAGAATTGCTAGCAAAACTCAGCTGAGCTGCTGGCTATAGTATGGCGTCCCTAAATTTATTTCTCTTTCTTTCATATGGAAATCACCACACTTTAAAATCTGTGTCTATCACTGAACAACTATTGAAGAATGGCCCCACTTTCGCGTCTGAGCGCTAATGATATGATTGTCTGTGGCCAATCACTGCCTAGTTTTATTTTCAATTCAAATTTCCTACCATAAAGTCATTTCAGTCATGCTTCAGTCAAGTATGGATGGTTATCTGTTAGTCTGTCCGTCTCTACTTGTGTTTCTACAAAAATGTTCTGGATTTTTGAACCAACCTTTCTCTCCCCTCCAAAATTTTGTCGTAAAAGTTATATTTAGACACAGCTACCACCCAAAACCCTCTCCTCCATACTAAGTAAATTTGAACACCTGCGTTTCGAGGTCGTGTTTTTTTGTGCAAAATAGCGACACTTTTTATTCAATACAGTTCGTCGATGATGTGAACAACACTGTCTTTTGTCATTATCTTCAATATTATCTATCCGTCTGTAAAATTAAGACCATATTAGTTCACTGCTCAGAATAGGCCATCCGGCCAGCTAATTTTTATATTCCTAACATTAATATTAAGAAAAAAGTACTTTTTAAAGTTTGTAATATTTCGAACATCTGCGTTTAGCCGCTGAATTCAAATCAAAGCTTGGTATCGCGCAAAAGCGTCCAATAAATGACTGTGGCGTATTATATCTAAGGTCCCTTCTGTCGAGTTGCTTACTTTTTATGTCAACTTGGGAAACGTGACTTTTCTCCGTTTCCCCCCCAATTGCGTCTCCTTAGCCTTTCTAGTCTCACTCAATCTTTCCAGTCATATTTTTCCTTTTTGATCCTCCGTTCCCCTCCTGTCTAGCAAGTCAATTTTTATGGAGGGTGATGACCCGCGGTCTAGGCGATCATGTACTATTCGCAGCCTACGCATTATGTTTTTATCCTTAAAGGTTATCTTTGGAGGTATTTTACCGTTGTATCTCTGTCAATTTCACTACAACTACCAAGCTATGTACAGATCAGAACAAATAGTCATTCTGCGCCTCAGAACAGGACACAACCGCCTCCGCAGCCACATGTATACAAAGTTCAAGATTGGCAATTCAGCCATGTGTACATGTGGACAGGCACCCCAGACAGCGGAGCACGTACTGCAAGATTGCCCCGAATATGATATATTGAGGCAAACCCACTGGCCCAGAGAAACAACGCTGGAAGCAAAACTATATTGACCTTTGTATGAACTACAAAAGACAGTGAAGTTTATACAAGAAACAACATTGCAGATATAGACAATATATTTCAAGCGAACGAAAGAAGAAGAAGAAGAAGGATTTCTCCATGAGGAAGTTGTACCGGAGTTTGATACAGGATTCATACATGGGGAAGTTGTACCGGAGTTTGATACAGGATTCATACATGGAGAAGTTGTACCGGAGTTTGATACTGGATTCCTACATGGGGAAGTTGTACCGGAGTTTGATACAGGATTCCTACATGGAGAAGTTGTACCGGAGTTTGATACTGGATTCCTACATGGGGAAGTTGCACTGGAGTTTGATACGGGATTCCTACATGGGGAAGTTGTACCGGAGTTTGATACAGGATTCTTCCATGGGGAAGTTGTACCGGAGTTTGATACTGGATTCCTACATGGGGAAGTTGTACCGGAGTTTGATACAGGATTCTTCCAAGGGGAAGTTGTACCGGAGTGTGATACTGGATTCCTACATGGGGAAGTTGCACCGGAGTTTGATACAGGATTCTTCCATGGGGAAGTTGCACCAGAGACTCCATTCTCTATGAGAAAAACAAAAGGTCAAGGTAGTCCCATAGCAGATACTGCCGTAGAGGAGTGAAGTGTTAGAGATTTGACTATATCAGGTCCAGCATCGAGAGTTTGGGTGACCCGTTCCCTTCCTCGCTGCTTCTTTTCTTCCCTAACTCAACCAGAGTCAGGCACCCATTTACAGCTGGGTAGATTGAAGAGTTTCGATACCGTGAATCGAACCCGTTACCTTTGTCGCGAGAGACCAGCACTCTAACCGCTCTGTCAGTCGGACGCTCCAATCTCTGTACGGAGCGAAGAACAGGAGATGATGATGTTTGAGAAAAAAAAATTTTACGACTTGTTGTGCCAGATGTCTTTTTTATAATCAAAAACGGCTTACTACCTTTTTCTGGATGTCATCATTTCATCATCATTATTATTATCTCATCATCAAAATAATCATGATCATCATTTCCTTTTAGCTCCGTATGAAGCATAGAACCACGTCTACAGCTGGTCCTGTTTGCATGAAGACTGCACCAAAGAATCCTTGTGATCTTGCAGCGTTGATTTCTGTAACAATTCATTCGGCATGATGAGGTTTGCCAGCTCCACCCGTAGCCTCCTATTACACTGACAAACAACATTTTTCTTTCTTATATAAGAATAAGTGTTCTTAGGTCAGTTTCTTGCGCTGATTTCAAATCTGAAATCCGTTTATCTCTATCACATCGGGTTCTTAAGATATTTGTGAATAAATATATTTTTGGGAAACCGTTATTTGCTCCGTTTCATTTTTACTATATAACTTATTAAAAATTAATAAAATGCAAAATAATTCTACTTTTTATACTGCTAAAAGATGCATGACATATGTTACGCTATTTTTCAAATAGTTATTGTATTTTGAAATAATTCTGAGCAAAATATGGCTTCTAGAAGTTGTAGAAATTCGGCTGATCTGTTCTGTTACGTGTGCGGATATTTTACCGATCGTGTTCACCAGAAAAACTTTACACCATTACTAAAGAAAGCATATGAACTTTATTTCGATTCGAAAGTTGATGATGCAAATAAATCTTGGAAGCCAAATGCAGTTTGTTCGACTTGTGCAAATACATTGGCAGGTTGGTTACGAAAATCGCCGAAGCATAAGTCGATGCCTTTTGGAGTGCCAGTAATATGGCGTGAACCGACAAATCACGCTACTGATTGTTACTTCTGCTTGACAAATATCCATGGTTTCACTTTTAAAACTAGAAAGTCTGTGGTTTATCCAAATATTGAATCGGTTTCGAAACCAGTGCCTCATGATCCAATCACGTGTCCGACCCCAGTTCCACCAGAACAATATCCGTTGGACGTGAATGAACCATCAGAAATTGATAGTTTACCTGCTTTAGAAACTAATTCTGACTCGGATTATATACCGGTGAATGATGGTGTTCACTTAATTAACCATTCAGAACTTTCAGATCTAATACGTGATCTCGCTCTCACCAAAGGACAAGCGGAATTACTCGGTTCGCGACTCAAAGAATGGAATCTTTTAGCGCCCAATACTCCGATATCTAAATTTCGTCATAGACACAGAGAACTTGTTCAATACTTTGAGATGGATGATGACATTTGCTATTGCAAAGATGTAAATGGTCTAATGGTGCACCTCGGTCATGAGCACATAGTCAACGAATGGCGACTTTTCATCGACTCTTCCAAGACTAGTCTAAAAGCCGTGTTATTGCATAACGGAAATTTATTTTCATCAATTCCAGTCGCCTACTCTGTTCATATGAAAGAAACTTATGACAATATGGCTATACTTTTGGCAAAAATAAAGTACAATGACTACCAATGGCGGATTTGTGGAGACCTAAAGGTCATTGCAATTCTCACGGGCATGCAGACTGGGTATACTAAATTTTGTTGCTTCCTATGTGAATGGGGCAGCCGCAACAGACAGGAACATTATGCAAGAAAGGTGTGGCCTATCAGGGATCGTATGCAGCTCGGGCATAAAAATGTAATACACGAGCCATTAGTTAACAAAGACAGCATCATTTTACCACCGATACATAAAAGTTGGGGCTCATGAAGAATTTCGTAAAAGCGTTAGATAAAACGAGCAAAGCTTTCACTTTTCTTCGAGAAAAGTTTCCGCAAGTTAGCGATGCAAAGATAAAGGAAGGTATCTTTGTAGGACCTCAGATTAGGAAAGTTATTGCAGACAAACAATTCGAGAACTTGTTACATGGTAGTGAACTTCGCGCAAGGATGGCATTCAAATCGATCGTCGATAACTTTCTGGGAAATCACAAATCTGTCGACTATGTGCATATTGTTAAGCAGTGCATAGATGCATACAGAATTATGGGCTGTAAAATGTCCCTCAAAATCCATTTGCTCGCATTATGACTTTTTCCCTGACAACCTTGGCGAAGTCAGCGATGAACATGGAGAACGATTCCATCAAGATATCGCCGTAATGGAGTCACGTTATCAAGGACGGTGGAGTGTGACCATGCTTGCCGATTATTGTTGGATGCTTCATCGCGATGTACCACATGCCATTCACCGACGAAAGTCGACTGCAAAGAAATTCAAGCCTACATAATTGTTATACTTCTTGTACGAATGATGTTGTAATACTGTATGCGTTGTTAAAAACATTCAGTTGCGTATTTCTAGAGATCCCGACCTGATAGAGAAAAACGGTTTGCAGATTTAAAAACAGCGCATTAAAATTGACCAGAAAAACATAGAAATGTTAGAGAAAGAAAAAAAATTTTTTTTTTTGTTAGCCAGTGTTATTTGCCTTGAACGATGTATCTGATGTAGCAGTAGTTCCATTCTTTAAATGTCTTCTTAGAGACCTCGAACGAACGAACGAACGAACGAACTTTATTTTCAAAGGGTTAAGAATTGGGCACGCAGGCCCGTCTGAAATTCTGCCCTTCCTCTCTCTCTCATCATGTATACTAATATCCTTTCATCCTCACATTTACTTTAAGCATTATTAAGGCATTTATCATTATAAAAGTAATATTACATTTGCAATAATCATCATAATTAAAGTGTTTTTAAAATAAAATAAAATAATAATTTAAAAAAATAATAGTAATAATGAATTTGGAAAATAAATAAATAAATAAATAAATAAAAAATAAATAAATAAAAAAAAAAAATAAATAAAAAAAAAAAAAAAAAAAAAGAATCGAATTCTTCGTACTGTAAATTAGTGATTTGAGACATATTTAGAGGTATGTTATGAGAACTTGTAAAATGTTCATACGGTGTTCAACTGAATGACTCAGGGACTTTTTTTATTTTTTTATTTTTAATTTTTTTTTTTTTTTAGGTTCATCAAGATGAGGTGGGTAGACAGTTACTTTCCATTTTCCTTTCCATTTCCTTTGCGTCCCAAACTCAATACCAGAATCAGACTAGGTAGATAGTTAGATAGACATATACGAAAGCAATTAATTTGCCAAGGGTTGAAAATCGGACACAGTCCCCTCTTGCATTCTTCCATCCTCTTGCTCATCTTTTATTACTGTTACTCAACATTCTCCAGCGTACTGAAAGTATTAATTTAATTTAAGGACAGTGCAACATTACAAGGAAGTATAACAGCATACATTAACAGTACCTGATCATAAAATTAAGAATATAAGTTATTAAGAATATAATATTAAGAATAAGTATATTGTAATGAAAACTAGATCATCAGAGCCTCCATACAGTATATTAGATAAAAGTACAACACAATCAGTTAGGGTGGCATATAATCAGCACTCATAAAGTATTTGAATAGTATACGATTGTATGAGTAAGGACTGTGCGTGTTTTTCAGGTCATTGGGAAGATTGTTCCAAAGATGAGCAGCTGAGTAAGCCAAACTAGTTTTAAATAGGTCAAGCCTGGGCTTGGGTACCTGTAATTTATTTAAGCGCTGACTACGTCTGTCATTGTATTTTAAAAGCGGCCAAAGATACTTTGGAGCATTCTGTGACAGGATTTTGTGAATAAATTTCCCTTTGTTAAAGAGGAAGCGCTTCCTGAGGGGTAATATTTGAAGATAATTATATAAATCTATACAATGTGATTGGTGTTTATCAGCAACAAGGCGCATTGCGCGTTTTTGAAGCGAGTGGAGCCTTCTTGTGTTGGAGACAGAACAACCATCCCAGATTGTGGAACAATAGTCTAGATGCGTTTGTATATGAGATATGTAGAACATTTTCCTTGCCTCTTCATCCAGGAAATGTTTAATTTTGGCTAATTGGTAAACTTTTTGTGCTGTTTGTTTTGTGAGTGCATGTACATGTGAGTTCCAACTTAGGTGTTGGTCAACAGTGATACCTAGAGTTCTGTGTTCATTTACGTTTTCAATTAGTGATGTTCCAATGAAGAGCTGAAGTGTTGTTTTCTGCAAGTTTTGTAGTTTTTGTCTGGTTGATATTAACATACATTTTGTTTTACTAATATTTATTTGCATGCGATTCTCGTTGCTCCACGTAATAAGATTATGTGTATCGTTTTGTAAAGATTGTTCTAGTGTGGTGCAACATTTATCACTAGTATAGACAGTACAGTCATCGGCAAAAAGGTCACATGATGAGTGTTTGAAATATAGAGGAAGATCATTAATGTATACGGTAAATAGAAGAGGGCCGAGAATAGAGCCCTGAGGAACACCTGTATGGACAACGGTTGGGTTCGACAAGGAATTATTGTAAGAGACTATTTGTTGTCTGTCTGACAGGAACGATTTAATTAACTTTACCAGCTTAATATTTACTTTCATTGTTTCTAATTTTCTGATTAAAATAAAGTGATCTATCATATCAAATGCTTTTTTGAAGTCTACAAATATTGCTCCACATATATTATCGTTATTGATGTTTAGGTGCCAATTGTCTATCATCTTTGTTAAGGCTGTGTGGCATGAATGCTTTGGTCTAAACCCCGACTGACTGTCGATTAGCAGGTCGTTATCTACTAGGTGTTGTAGTGTTGTTTTGTGGATGTGTTTTTCCAGTGGTTTGGACAGCGACGATATAAGAGAAATGGGCCTATAGTTACTAAGATTACTACTATCAGATGAACCTGGTTTGAGAAGTGGGTATACTTTAGCGCTTTTAAAAGCGGATGGAAAGTAACTCCTTGCGATACATTGATTATATATGTATGTCAGTGAATCACTAATAGCAGGTGCGGCAAAACGCAGTATTCGATTACTGATTCCATCAAGTCCCGATGAGTTATTATCTTTAAGGCCAGTAATATAGTTGTAAACTTCGTTAACTGTTATAAAAGGGATGTCGGGTGGAATTGTGTTAGTACATTTGTTCTCGCAGAACGTTGATAATTTGCTTAAGTCACAAGGGGGAGACGGAATGGTGGATTTTATATTGTTGATGTCTGCCTGAAAATGATTGCTGAAGTCAGTACAAGTAAGTGGCGTATTGGGAGTATGTGGGTCTGGAAATTTTCGTTTGTTCACTAAAGTGTTGATTGCCTTCCATATCTCTTTACTGTTTGTTTTACTCTGAACTAAATTTCTAAAGTAGTTTTTCTTTTCTCTGCGAATTAAGTATTGTACTTTATTTCTTATTGTCCGATATGTAGTGATATCCTTATTTTTATGCGCTCTATCTCTTTGCCTCATAGCGTCAAGAACTTCTTGTGTGATCCATGGAGATTTAATTTGCCTTTTCACGCGAATTTCTTTAGTAGGCGCATGCTTATTAAAAATACTATAAAATATCATTGTCCAATATGCGATGGCGTCATCAGGATCAGGAATTTGAAAAACGTTGGCGAGAGGCGCAGTTCGCAAATCATTCAAAAATAATTCACGGTTGAAATTTTTAAGACTTCTATATTGAAAACTAATGTGTTTATTTTTGGGAGATTTGTACCCATTTTTTGCCCAAGTGCAACATATGGGATAATGGTCACTCATAGCAATAGTAGGGATGGAGCATTCTATAATATTTTCTGGACAGGTTACATAGATATGATCGATCAGTGTGGATGACGTTGTTGTTACTCTGGTAGGTTTGTTGACTATTTGTTTCATGTTATACGATGCTATGATGTTGGTCCATATATTGTTTGGCTTGTGCATGTCGATATTAAAATCACCAAGAAGAATAATTTCGTTAACTGTAGTAATAACTTTATCCATCATGTTGGTAAAATCTTCAAACCATGTTGTTCCTACACTGGGATTACGATAAAGATATCCGATTAAAATAGATCTTTGCTTTTGGGGCTTTATCTCTAACCATATGCATTCTATATCTATAGTCTCAAGATCGTTTCTGCGGCGATAACTGAGAGAAGTAGAAATATAAACTGCTAGACCCGTCTCTAATTGTCTACTAGAATCTCGCCGAATAGTTTTAAAACCTCTGAGCGCAATGTCATCGTCGGTTATTTTCTCATTCAGACGACTTTCGGAAAAACCAAAAACCTGGAAATTTTGGTTAAGAATTTGTGTGAGTTCTGGAATTTTACCTAAAAGATGGTTTACGTTCAAGTGGCCAAGCCGTAAGCCAATTGTATTTAGTAATTGTTCATAATTACCTGACATTTTTATGTGAAAGAAGTTTTACGCTCAAATAGAAAATAAATAACTAAATAAACATCACGAGGTTGCTATATATGTGAGATTAAAAGTAATAGTACATAAATGCACACCTTAATACAACAAATTACAAACAATTCAGATAACTGTACTAGTTTAAAAATTGTAAGAAACTGTCACACAACAAGCACACCCATCCACACTGTGAAGGTTAACAACAAAGTTAAGCTGCACCAAGAGAATAGACGGGTAGACAAACAAATAGATACTGAGAATAAATAAATAAAGCATTATCCGACAGTTACTGGTCCTACAGAGACGTCGACTTGTGAAGTGAACAGTCACTGATAATGTTGAGGAGAGGGTTGTGGACAATAAAAGCGAGATGGATTTGGCCGTAAAAGATGATTCATTTGGTAGTAGGTGTTCGCGGGATGTTGAGGTACTGTTGTTGGATGAATGGGATATTCCGGCCAGTAGGACCTCCAAGTGTAAGGTGCGTAGTTCAAGAGGCTTTGCTGATGTAGAAAGTTATGAAAGGTTGGGTGTGCGGGTTGATATGGGAAAACCTGTGATGACAACGATGATGGGTGATCTCTCATTGGTGTCTGGTGCGACAGCGGACGTGGTGAGATTTCAGTAGGTGGACCCTGAGTTGGTTGAATTGAATCTTTTACAGATCTTTGAGAATGGAGTGTCTCAAGTTGTTGTTGAGGTGGGTCGTCGGTCGTAGAATGTTGCTGAAGGCCGATATTATTGGCTGTTTCTTGCACATCTGTAGTTCTAATAAAGGGTCTGTCTTGATACTCCTGATTGTGTGACGTTGTCTGGCTGGTGCTTGAAGTTGTGGGTATTGGCGGAAACTCAAGGTCGTAAATTGCATTAGAGGAGTAGCTGGTTACATTCGTGTGTCGTTTTGAAGGATACTTGGATGCTGATGTGCTGGCTGTGCCTCTGAGGGTGTTTTCTGGAAATTTGATGTTTCTCGCCAACATACTGGTTCCTTGATCGGATAAGGAAATGTCGCCACTATAAAGATGCTTCCTAGGAGCTCCGGATGTGGCAAGGAACGAGGAGTGTTCTATAAATGTGTGGTGGTGTCTGACGCAATGCTTTTTCAATTTTGTGTTGTTCATCTCAACAGATTTCCTATAATGTGAACGAACTGGAGGTATAATAGCTGAAAAATATACCTTTGCATTTGGGAACAGGAACTGGAAGTTACTTGTGATTTGATTTAGCTCTGTTTGTGCAATTTCGTTATGCTTTAGCGCGTCCGACAGACCAATGTGCACAGTGACCCTGGCTACATCAAGATCAGTTTCATATCTTTTAAGGAGAGTCAGTAGGTCCTGCGCAGATGCCCAGTTTTTGTAGCGAACAGTGACCCTGTCTATATCTGCTGTTACTAATTGACATTTTTGAAGGTCCTTCACATTTTGGTCACCAAATATGAAGTGTTTCCTTCTATTTGAAAGATGTGTGTGTGTGTGCCGGTGGCAGTGCGTGCTGTTTCTTGTGTTTGAACTATGCTGGGATTGTGTGTAGGTTTCTTGCTGTGATGTGAACTGGCTGTCGACAGTGGGGGCTGCCGAGTAGAAATCTGGACAGGGATTCTGCTCATGTCTGCAGGGAATTCCAGAATGCACAGGTCATGGTCTTCTTTATGGCTCGGTTCAGCTTGTGTCGTATGCTGTACTTCACTACCGTCGGAATTTCCCTCTGAGCTTGTGTTTGTGTTACACTGTCTGTGTTTATTTTTCTGCTGTGTGCTTTCTTTCTGTTGTTCAGACTCGTTTCTCTCACAACTATTTTTGAGGCACATGTGGTCAGCATGGAGCTGCTCGTAAGCTTTTTTGAGGCTGCTCAGCTCTGCTTTTAGTATCTCCATCTCAGACAATATTATTAAAAATTGATCTTGTGACGAGTGCATAGGTAATGTAAGAGGGGATGTTGTTGGACTACTGTCAAAGGTGCTTGATAGGTGTTCTGTCTCTGTGATGTCACTTGTATCAGCTAACGCTGGTGACTTTGGTTTTGTCTGTGACATCTTTTTGCACTCTTTATTGGGAGTTATGTTTGTTGTGATATCTGCGGAAACAGTGGAATGTGTGATTGCTAACTTCTTAGATTTAGAAGTTTTTGCAGGAATACTTTGAACTGGCACATTTGATATGATGGCCTCTCGACTGACTCCAGCAGTATTTGCTGATTTCCATAAATTGTTCAGGTCCGTACTAACCCAATCTTTAATAGCGCACTCTGCGCCCTGTATCATTACTTTATTTGCTGTGTTATAGAAATGTAGGACAACCTCTCCTGTGGAAATAACATCTTCTACATATGAACCATTAGCGTCAGTCCTTGCTTCAATAGTTGCACTAGATTCATAGTATGCCTTAGACAGGCTACGTAAAGCTTCATATTCGATTAAGGTAGAAAACGTCAGAATCGCACACTGGTTATTGTTCTTATAAGATAATATTACGCATGGCGTGTATAGCGTGCTGGTCTTCAAACTTCGAGTTTTCTTTTTAACCGCTTTAGTAACGTTCAAAACGTAATCTTTCTGTTTGGCACCTTTTGTGTTCGGTCGGGTTATACCGACCGAATTTACGTGTAGCATTGTGAGTGGGAACGGTAAATGACCAGGCGTATTTAATGGGCGTGGAAAGTGGTCAATTATAGACGTTCACTCCGCTCTAGTTGGCAGCTTGACTCGGTCGACACACATATTACCGCTGACCAATTTCTAAAGCCACGGTTCTCTGCATTCCGTAGGGTGTAATAAAACTTCCATTTCTGTCGGCTACCCCCATTATCAGTGCTGACCATGTGGAACGTTTAGTAATTCCAACACAAAAGCGACTTACTATACCTATAATGGAAGATATGCTTGTCTTCATTTTTCCTAAAAATCACATTTCCTATTCATATGAACACAATAATATGTATTTCACGATAAAGCAACTAACATTATGTACACAGTGATATAAAAATCCTTCAGAAATATTGCTAGATATGCAGATTAAAAATCCAAATGTAGGACTCCACAAAAACACGTCCGCACGCTAAGATGAAGAGGGTGAAGAACTGAAATACAAGGGCTTTATTTCTGTCGCCGTGCATTTAGCAGGCTCAATCGGAAGACGAGCGATTTGTTCGGGTCAATATACGGAAGCTTCCGAAGGAAGGACGGAAGCGTACGAGCGAGTGTGGTCATGTGACCAGCTGGAATTTTTGGCGCTAAGGGCATCCTAGCGACATTCGAGTTTCTTCTGTCGCCTACAGCAGGCGTACTTTGCCTGCCCTGTGTGTGCCGTCCATCGTTGGCCTTATCAGCGAGACAGACAGCGTTTGGCATTAGTTTGAGTACTAGTATTTTATGTGATAGAGAGGTAGAATGTTCTCTAAGTTATTCGTTTTGCATGCTAATTCACGTTTTGTAAGTACGATTTGCACTATGGTCATTGTCACTTTGCCGTAGTTATACTATTGCCACTAGAGTGAGTGATGGTCACTGTAACTGATAGGATTTTTTGATAGGGCCTATTTTGTATATTTTGCAGTGGTAGCACTTGTTTTTGTGTACTTCATCATGGCAATTTGTGGCCAACTTGTTGTGACCTTAATAAAGGGATATTAGCTGTTTGGAAGCCTTAGTTTCTAGTGTCAGCCATTGTTCGTTTGGTCTCCTAAAACGAACGAGCCTGAGTCTAGTGTGAGTTTAAATCCAGCACGAGCAGTGGTACGGTGTGGTAGTAGTGTGATTATTTAGGACCGCTATTCTATACTTTGACAATTTCAAATTTAACGCACGGAATAGTTTCTTGCACTTTTGTCCACGTATACCGTATAAAATGTCAGCCGCGTTTTTTCGTTCTTTTTTTAATGTAACCTTGTTAAACATTTTACTTCGTTTCACACATACGTATTTTACAAAATACTGTTTCCTAGCTGTAAAAATCTGTTTGTACGGAGATGTATAAGGTTGTTCAGTGTAAATGCCCAGATGTAACGTACTGTTTTGATGTGTTATGAATGTTAGTACGTGGAGCGTGTCGTGTTGTCCTGGACAGTACCAAGTAGTAGCGAGGAATTAGGTCACTAACGTGAGGTGCCGCCAGGGTATAGTAGACACATACATAATGTCTGTATTCCTGTAGATTTAGACATGTAGTACTTGTATTACAATGTGGTTGATCGTGTAAGTGTGTAGATAACAGTGCTGATAACACGAAGGCCGTATAGGCTCTTGGACGTCTTCACATTAACTCACACAACCACAAGTAGAAGTCAGTGAAGTAGTGAATGCTGCTGACGTTTACAATATTTATTCATGACGTACGATAATACGATGATGATGGACGAAACAGTCAATAGTATAAGATCGTGTACATAATATGTGTAGTTACAAAGGTCAGCTTCAGGCATCACAGATCCCAGACATGTAACAATGTCTTGACCAAATGTTTACTGTTCATGCAATAGCTCTAATCCCTGACTGAGCCCCGTCAGGTAAGCCCTAGCAAATATATTGCTTAGTTCGGGCGATATCAATTATTTAAACAAAGTCAATGCCATTGTCCTACAATTAGCAAAAGACTTCAGACTGGCCTCACATGCCAGATACTTCATTCTGGTGAAGAATATTGGCCGTAGACACGGACCAATATGATGACAACGAAATCAGGCCGCAGGTCGCGGGCCTCGATAATCAGGTCACTCTCAGTTTACACAAGCTTCTGAGATTAAATATCTTTTCTGCCAAACCATATTCCGCCTGCATTGCGGATCCATAAAGATGATTCCTAGGCTTATGTGTGTAACAGGTCAACTTAGATCTAGTCTTTCAAATATGAAGCCATACTGGAGTACAGTATAATAACTCCTTGTGAGCTTCGCTCACTATGTCGCCATCAGCGATAAATGTACCTGTAAGATCTAAATGAGACGAAAAGATCGAATAATGTTTCAGTTACCTTCTTAAAGAATCCTTACACTCTAAGGTAACACAACACAGCCAATACTGGCATAAGGAAACATTCAGGGACGGAAGAATGCCAAAACAGTCATTCCCAGAATTTCCAATCCCTATCGAAAACTTGGCAGAGAGAAATCTACAGATCGGTACATCCGTTCTAAGCCATAGTTACACACTCTCTCTCAATCAGTCTCCCGGCTTTTGCCGCCAAGACTCGCGCATGCCCAAAGAGCATGGACCAGATCGAGGCAAAACCAGACCAGGCGTTTCCGCCCAAACGGGTGATAAAGATACTCCGTATATGATCCTATAAATAGACTTAAGACATGTCAACTATAAGACATTGCCTGAGACAGGACAACATAATACAGGAGAAGATAATCACCAGTCAAACCTGTCACAGAAAGATAATAACCATTTATCTCTCTTTGATCACATTAAACCAAACATACATTAGGTTGGTGTTTTTTTCCACCGTCAAAAATGACGGCAACATTACCACACCCCCCCCGGGGGGGGGGGGGGGGAAATGGCACTTTTTTTTGGAAATACATCTATTAGCCAGGTGCATTAAGCTCATAACGCATGAGTAATGCGCCGATGAACGGATCACCAAAAATATAACATCATAATGTCAGATCCAATCGATGCACAGTAGAGAGTCTGGTGAGAAGAAAAAATCTCACTAGATAAGAGAAACTATTTTCTCAAAGTAAATATATCCGGGGAGGTGTTACCAACCAACTCAAAAATGCAGGTAATGTTACAACAAAAATTCATATCAATATGTGTATAAATGGTGAATGACAATTTCCATACAGAGATTACACCAACATCGAAATCTCACGACGTATAATGCGTATATAACCATAAATTCAAATGGTCAATCATTAACAACATTTCTAAATTTTTTTTACAAACATATGATTATACATGTGTATAGAACTAATATCTGATGACGTCAGAAGACCAAGACGATGCTCTATTCCGGCGATGTCTTGTAAGCAAGATCCTCAAGGAACATTAGGACGTCTATAGAAGTCCTCGTAGATATACAGCGTTCCAACATATCACACCGGTTTGTTGAGAACAATACAAATAGTACACTTCTTAAAATGTTATAATGTATCATAGTCAATTAATATATATCTAAATTATAAATGTGACCGCATTAATTTTTTCGACCTTTATTTCATATGAAACAAAGCCTTCATCTGTTTTACCGAAGACGGTAACAGAGAAAGCAAGTAATCAATACATAACCATGAGTTTAGACAAAGTGACAACAAGTGTTATAGAAGCATGTTATTGTAAGAATAGATCATAACTTTAGATATGTAACAGTAGATCTAGACAAAAGAGCTAAGTAGCTTCATGTGGGCATCGAGACAATATGTCTGCCATCACATTATCCGAACCACGGATAGCTCGTACCGTGAAATGAAAAGGTTGAAGAGCAATAGCATATCGAGTGGATCTCGAACTCTTTAAATCCTTATTCTGCATAGCTGTGAGAGCTTTTTGGTCGGTTTCTACTACAAAATGCGCGCCGAGAAGGAATATTTGGAGTTTAAGAATTGCCCAGACCATAGCTAGCAATTCTCGGTCTAGAACAGAATAATTCTTTTCTGCCGCATTCAGTTTTCTCGAGACATACATTACAGGATGCAGAGTCTCAGAATACTCTTGCATCAGTGCCGCCCCGATCCCTGTTGCTGAGGCGTCACTACGAAGGACAAACGTCCTATCGGCTGTAGGTAGTCTTAAAATAGGAGGAGACGAAAATAATGATTTAATCTGATCCAATGAAGATTGGCATTCTTGGGACCAACGCACCATATTAGGAGACCCTTTCTTCAATAGGGTTGAGAGTGGTGCCGTAATAGAGGAAAGATTCGGAATGAATCTTCCGTAGAACTGTATTAGGCCCAAGAGACTACGGATCTGTTTTTTAGTCTTAGGAATAGAGATGTTCAGTATTTTGGAAGTATTGTGGTCTTCTGTCTTCAAGAGGCCATGACCAACACGATGACCCAGGAAAGAGATTTCACCAAAACCAACAAAAGCTTTAGAGGGTTTAGCTGTCAAATTATGCTCACGTAGAGTAGACAACAGTTCATCTAATCCCAGATAGTGGTCTTCCCAAGAATCGCTAAAAAGACAGATATCGTCCAAGTATGCAATCACATCAGACCTATATGCCAGTATTCGACGCATCATGCGTACGAATGTAGCTGGGGCATTCATAAGGCCAAAAGGCATAAAGTTCCATTGGAACAAACCCCTAGGTGTGGAGAAAGCAGTGAAAGGTTTGGCTCGTTCTGTTAAAGGAACTTGCCAGTATCCTTTAGACAAGTCCAGCTTTGTAAAGAAACGAGAATTGGAAAGTCTAGTAAGTAACTCATCCAACAGAGGCATAGTTCTGCATCGAACCTCGTTACTTGATTTAGTTTACGGTAATCGACGCAAATGCGTATGTTATTGTCTTTCTTTCGGACAATAACCATAGACGACGAGTATGCCGAACTGGATGGTTCAATTATTCCTAACTTTATCATTTCATCCAACTTTTTCTCGACTTGAGTTTGGAAGTGGATAGGAATAGGGTAAGGTCTGACCCTGATAGGAGTATGGTCAGTCAATACAATGTCATGTTCAATGACTGTAGTGTTTCCAGGAATGTCCGTGAGAACATCCTGAAATGCTTGTAACATGGAAGAGATTTGTGACTGTTCCTTACTTGATAAATTAGGTAAAATTGCAACATCCTTCCATGATTCCGTAGAATGAAGTGGAATCATCGGAAGAGGAAGATTAACATCAGAGAAAGTAGATTCCTCATCCTGTATGATAGACAGCGATGAGTAATGGCCACAAGCGACTGTAGCGTCGTCCGTCGCTTGGAAGATAGGTTGTAAGTACTCCGGACGTTCATAAAATTCTGTAAGCATATTTATGTGAAACGTTTTATGCTTTCCGTCAATATCGACGACATAGTCGACATCAGAAATTTTAGATACAATCTCAAAAGGACCTTTCCAACCAATAAGAAGTCTATTTTCCCTGGAAGGAAGTAACACAAATGCTTTGTCTCCAGGACAAAGTTGACGTAGGCATCTATTTTTATTTGCAAACTGTCTTGCCTTTGTTTTAGCAAAATCAGATGCGGAAGTTGCTAATTTGCAAGCTTCAATGATTTTCTGCCTGAGAGCAATGACATACTCATAAGAAGATTGTGTGTCATCACTAATATCATCGGCAGCTATTAGATCGTGAAGCAAGGACATTGGGCCGCGCGGACGCGCGCCAAAGACGAGCTCGAAAGGAGAAAACCCGGTATGTTCATTAGTATCCTCTCTATAAGCAAAGAGAGCAGCGGGTAAGACTCTGTCCCAATCCTGAGGATGATCCTCAGTTATTTTCCCAAGTAAATTGTTGAGAGTCCTATTGAGACGTTCGACTAGTCCATTAGACATAGGATGATAAATACTACTCAGTGATCTCTTGATATTAAGAGTAGACATCACTTGCGACATTGTCTCAGATATCAGTTGGGTGCCATGGTCTGACAAGATTTCCCTAGGGAATCCCAACCGCGAAAATATCAGCCAAAGAGCGTCTGCAATATCGGCAGTCGAAATGCTCTTCAGAGGTATGGCCTCTGGCCATCGAGTACACATGTCCACACATGTAAGAATAAATTGATGTCCTCTGGCTGATTTTATTTTGAAAGGACCAATGATATCTATCGCCATTTTCTGAAATGGACGGATAGGAATGTCCGCAGCCTGGATAGGTGCTGCATGGCGAGGACCTTTCGATTTTACTTCTTGACAAACTCTACACGAGCGGCAATAAAGACGTATGTCTCTGTTGACGAATGGCCAAAAGAAAGCCGCAAGAACTCTCGACTTCGTACGTGAAAATCCCATATGACCAGCGCATTGGGAGTCGTGAGCATGTTGCAGTATTCTAACTCTCATGTCTTTCGGAACAAGAATTTGTGAATGTATAGACATGTCAGAGTGTTGTACCATACGCACTAGTACGCCATTCTTCATAGTGATCCAAGATTTGTGATCTGTGTTCTTATTTGGGTCAACTTTTTTTGCCAGAACGAAGAATTTTTTTAACGAAATGTCTTCCAGTTGACTTTTGATAAAAGAGTCACGTGAAATGACATAATGATCATCTTGATCACGTACCTCAACACCTTCGGTCGATGTAGTCTGAGGCATATTCTGATTCTGAGCTCTCGTGACAACTGCATTAGCAGCTTCTAAGTTATGTTCTTCCCAAGCAATAATCTGCTGCGGGGTACACTCTTTAATGCCGAGTATACGCCCGACGATAAGATCCGCAATAGGATTCGGAAGCAGACACGCTTGGACCTCTCCCGTAAAAAAGAGAGTAGCTATACGGATGATAGCGGTAGAGTATTTTTCCACTGTGCCACCAAATAATACACATTTGATCACTCTTCCAGTGGCACATGAAGGATCTACAAGAGATTGTCTAACCCCAATAGTGGTACATCCAGAATCAAAGAGGACTGAGACTGGATCATTATTCATTAGACCCCTATGTAGAATAAGAGATCCTCTCCCGTCATGCGCCGCTGCGGCAGGAAGAGCGGGCAGAGGATGACCGCAACTCAAGGTGGATATAGTAGTAGGTTCAAATAAAGTGGTGCACTGAGGGCATTGAGATGCTCTCCCATAATCAAAGGCAGAACAAGAACTAGCACTAGCGCTAGGTTTACTATTGTTTTGTTCATTACTAACTCCCTGTGACTCTTGTTCAGCACAGTTAGTATGATGACATGATCTGTTATTATTTTGCTGCCATCTACCTCAATTACTATTTCCTTTGGAATTATGGCAATTACCCCTATTGCTATTATTATTTTGGTTTGAACCGCAGTTTTCACAATTGTGATTGTGATTTACACTTTGATGAAAATATCTATCAGACTGATACTGCTGTCTTCCTAAAGAATTATGGCGAGGATAATTTTTATTGTGGCTACCCCTTTTAAAGTTACCAAATTTGTTGGAACCATAATTATGAGGGCTATCAGATTGCCTCCAATTCCTAGAAGACGAGCCTCTTTGGCATGAATCACTTTGATCCTGTCCAAAGTTACGCTTTCTTTTCTTATCGAAGTTGCGCTGAGTACCTTTAACTTTACCTCCGAAATTAGAATTGTATGGAGTCGCAGAAGCCACCGGTAAACCTTCTTTAATCTTATTATTGCTCATTGTTTGCTGTGGATGAGCAGTGACATATTGGCAACAATATTGTTCCATTTTTATGTCCTTAGGTTTACGTTCGTGTATAAAGGCAAGAAAAGACTCATTAACAGATGACATTACTTTGTCTCTAAGCAAAAAGTCCATAAGTGCTTCATAAGTATGTTCAGTCTTAGACAACTCTATCCATCTAGTGAAAGTAAGGCGTATCTTTCCTATAAAGTCCGAGAACTCTACACCAGATTCTGGTAACATAGTCTTAAAACGAAGTCGGTAATCATCTTCTTTAAGCTGATATCTTTTCAATAAGGCTGCTCTGACAACTTCATAGTTAGTCCTATCATGTTCTTCTATTGCCATTATAATATTTAATGGTTCACCTGTAAGTGAATTCAACAGTTGTCTAACATATTGTGCCTTATCTACTTTATATGTTACAAAATTAAGTTCTAGTCTATCTAGATAGAACGTTATGTCATCTTTCGTAGGATTAAAATGAGGAAGTTTGAACTTATAATCATGACTTTTTGTGCTCGAAGAAGTCGCCTGAGAACTACCCATATTCGTCACTTTTAATTTCTCTGTCTCCAAAGCCAAGAGTTTTTCTTCATGTTCTCTTTGATGCTTTTTCTCTTCAAGTTCTCTTTCTTGCTGAATCTTCCTTTCTTCAGCTTGCAGTTTTTTCTCTTCAAGTTCTCTTTGATGCTTTTTCTCTTCAAATTCTCTGTCTTGCTGAATCTTTCTTTCTTCAGCTTCTCTTTGATGCTTTTTCTCTTCAAATTCTCTGTCTAGCTGAATCTTCCTTTCTTCAGCCTCTCTGTCTAGCTGCGCTTGAATCTTTTTCTCCTCAGCTTTTTGTGCTTTGGCATATTGAGCAAGCGCAAAATCCTCTAATTTCTCATCAGTCTTGCCAAGGGCCAACCCTTGCTGGATGAAGAAATATAATGTAGACATTCTGTCTACAAATGTGCTGTCAATATATCTGAAATAGCAACACAAGTTATCCCAATCTCAGTGGGAGATTAGTCTTTTACAAAGACTAAGTACAATTACCTTATTTATTAAGTCACCAGTAATCAGCTCAGTATATCATTTGCATCATATAATGATCGTACATGATCAAATATACATGAAGACTGTATATATCAACAATATCACGATAACTAAACAAAGACAAGCATCTAAACAAACGAAAACATACGCAGAGGTCAAAAGAAAATACAGCTTAACTAAATCAAATGTTGTGAAAAATCACAATGATAACTGCGCAAAATTCACAATAATACAATGACAACACAGTGTATAAACAAAAGGGTGTAAAGAAATTACCAATAGAAAAGAGAAGGCAGACAAATACAAACCAAAACGAATCAAAACTAAAGTACGGAGAAAAAATAACGAAAACAACACTAACACATCTCGTCACAGCTAAGAAAAAAAAAATAAATAGCAACAAAAGTCGCCTGCAATTTCCACTGTGAGAAATATACACAATCCCTAAAGAACGCTTACAGTAACCCTCGGTTGAGTGGGATATTTACTGTAAGACCCTCCAACCTGAACCCGCAGAAAAAAAAATACACACTAACTCAACAAGTAAACAAAGAACAAGTAAACAATAGAATGCATATAATGAATGTAACGAGGAAGGCTTATTTGCACATAAAATAAAGGCTAAGTTTAACACGTAAACCAGGCCACTTATCTTTAAGCGTAATCCTCTACAACTGCAAAGATGCAGTTCATTGCAGTACACTTGTAAACACAAGTAGACATTCCACCGTTGAAGGTCACCGTAACTTTACAACAGGTGTAGTAGTCTCCCAAAGTGAAGAATGTCGTAGTAAACAACAGGTTGAACTGTTCTATGTTTACAATTCGAGCTTGCACGTAAACCTGTGACGTGAACTTTGACACATATGTCCTTCGACGATAGTCACAGTGTTAAACAACTTCGTCAGCAACTGTGGTCTATGTAGCACTATCGTAGCTGCTGTGGTCCATGTAGCAATTCTGTAGCAGCTGTGGTCCATGTAGCGATTCTGTATCATCCATAAATATATACGTCGATCAGCAGACGTTGACCTATTTCCTACTGTGTAACTGACAACTAAACGTCAATCTTGTTTTCCGGATGCATAAATCCAGATGTGGGCAGGAAAATCCGTGTCGTTGACAAAAACCCACGAATCTGGTCCACCAGATGTAAAAGTCTGTTTGTACGGAGATGTATAAGGTTGTTCAGTGTAAATGCCCAGATGTAACGTACTGTTTTGATGTGTTATGAATGTTAGTACGTGGAGCGTGTCGTGTTGTCCTGGACAGTACCAAGTAGTAGCGAGGAATTAGGTCACTAGCGTGAGGTGCCGCCAGGGTATAGTAGACACATACATAATGTCTGTATTCCTGTAGATTCAGACATGTAGTACTTGTATTACAATGTGGTTGATCGTGTAAGTGTGTAGATAACAGTGCTGATAACACGAAGGCCGTATAGGCTCTTGGACGTCTTCACATTAACTCACACAACCACAAGTAGAAGTCAGTGAAGTAGTGAATGCTGCTGACGTTTACAATATTTATTCATGACGTACGATAATACGATGATGATGGACGAAACAGTCAATAGTATAAGATCGTGTACATAATATGTGTAGTTACAAAGGTCAGCTTCAGGCATCACAGATCCCAGACATGTAACAATGTCTTGACCAAATGTTTACTGTTCATGCAATAGCTCTAATCCCTGGCTGAGCCCCGTCAGGTAAGCCCTAGCAAATATATTGCTTAGTACGGGCGATATCAATTATTTAAACAAAGTCAATGCCATTGTCCTACAATTAGCAAAAGACTTCAGACTGGCCTCACATGCCAGATACTTCATTCTGGTGAAGAATATTGGCCGTAGACACGGACCAATATGATGACAACGAAATCAGGCCGCAGGTCGCGGGCCTCGATAATCAGGTCACTCTCAGTTTACACAAGCTTCTGAGATTAAATATCTTTTCTGCCAAACCATATTCCGCCTGCATTGCGGATCCATAAAGATGATTCCTAGGCTTATGTGTGTAACAGGTCAACTTAGACCTAGTCTTTCAAATATGAAGCCATACTGGAGTACAGTATAATAACTCCTTGTGAGCTTCGCTCACTATGTCGCCATCAGCGATAAATGTACCTGTAAGATCTAAACGAGACGAAAAGATCGAATAATGTTTCAGTTACCTTCTTAAAGAATCCTTACACTCTAAGGTAACACAACACAGCCAATAGTGGCATAAAGAAACACTCAGGGACGGAAGAATGCCAAAACAGTCATTCCCAGAATTTCCAATCCCTATCGAAAACTTGGCAGAGAGAAATCTACGGATCGGTACATCCGTTCTAAGCCATAGGTACACTCTCTCTCAATCAGTCTCCCGGCTTTTGCCGCCAAGACCCGCGCATGCCCAAAGAGCATGGACCAGATCGAGGCAAACCAAGACCAGGCTTTTCCGCCCAAACGGGTGATAAAGATACTCCGTATATGATCCTATAAATAGACTTAAGACATGTCAACTATAAGACATTGCCTGAGACAGGACAACATAAGACAGGAGAAGATAATCACCAGTCAAACCTGTCACAGAAAGATAATAACCATTTATCTCTCTTTGATCACATTAAACCAAACATACATTAGGCTGGTGTTTTTTCCACCGTCAAAAATGACGGCAACACTAGCATAATTCCCATTTTTAAATGATAAAATACCAATTTATGAGCGAAATTTAAAAAGCCACAAAAAATCGCATCGAAGCTCGACTGTTATGTATCACCAACGTCTTCTATCCACTGCCTTGGTGTAACACCTTGATAGACTCATTTCTTTCCATCTTTTGATGTTATTTTCTCACTTACAGCTCCGTCTTCCTCTTATACGTTTGTCTTCGACGTTTCAATCCATTATGGTTTTCAGAAAGGTGTTTCGTCTTTTTTGTATAACAAGAACATGTTATTTAACTTTGATCTCATTTGTGTTTTTAGAATATATATTTAAAGTGGAATGCGACTGGGTTTGCTATAATCAAATCACAGCAATTGAGTAGTTATTTTTTTTTTTAAACCATGCATTATCTGTATTTTCTAACAACTGCAACTTAAAAGTTAAGCTTGCTAGAAAGTATGAACGTTTTTAGAAATTATACGACATACTGACCTTTACTGAGAGAGTACAATTTAAACAAAATAAAAGAAGTATTGAACGAAATGAAAATACATTGAAAGAACAAAAATATGTGAGCACAGAGTTGACAAAAACAATCGGAGGGACAGAAAAACAAAAGTATGAACATGAAAGTCCTTAACTTAAAACACAGTTTCTCGATAACTGAGTTTGGGCTTAAGTTGAGATTTATCCAATTTTTTTACCTCATCCAGTTCAAAGGGACAAACCAAAGCTCCCACGATTGCATCTGACATAAACAAAACAAGGGCAAGGCCGTAGATTAAGTTTTGATAGCATATTATCGGGACCGGTTTAACCTTTAGGCGGAATAGGCGGTTGCTTAGGGTGGCATCATGTCGAGGGCGGCAAAATCGAGTGAAATATAAAAATTAAGTTGAACCTTCACTCGCGAAGGAGTGAGTGTAAAAGTACACGACAATAGTCATTACCTAGCACATTTAAGCACAGATGAAGAGTCCGCAAACTCTTTTTATTCTGGATATAAATCACGTAAACTAACTCAAATTCTAAATGAATTAAAAAGTAGATCGTCACAAGGAAGACTAGTGCGTGAAATGAAATGTGTTTTTCTTTGTGTTTTATGGGCCTGCCAAAGGAAGGTTCCACCACCCCCCCCCCCCCAATGTCAAATACTTTAAGGACGCTTCTGCCTAGCACTGGCCCATGTTATTATCACCATTACTCATAAGTTCCACGTGGAGCACAAGTCTTCAACAAACACCTTCCAAGGTGTCCTGAACTGTGCCATCTGCTCATGGTCGTTCCATGTCTTCGTTATCGCTTCCATTTCTGCTTCCAGTTCTCTTCACCTCACTACAGCTCACTTCACCTCACTACAGCTCACTTCACCTCACTACAGCTCACTTCACCTCACTACAGCTCACTTCACCTCACTACAGCTCACTTCACCTCACTACAGCTCACTTCACCTCACTACAGCTCACTACAGCTCACTTCACCTCACTACAGCTCACTTCACCTCACTACAGCTCACTTCACCTCACTACAGCTCACTTCACCTCACTACAGCTCACTACAGCTCACTTCACCTCACTACAGCTCACCTCACCTCACTACAGCTCATACCCATACAGGTAGTAAGCATCACAGCATTCTTATGCTCTTGCAGCAGTGGCTTGTGAAGCTATTTATTTTACATGAGAAACTTGCAGACCCAATGTACGGCTTCAAATCAGTGGCTGATTACGAGCTGCCAGAAGGCGCAATAGTCCGTGTTCTGGTTTGTCTCACCAGAGATCCTCGTGAACTTCACGGAGTCATGGATATATGCAGAGTCATACCTACTGAATTTTCCCGGACCTACTGAATTTTCCGGACCTACTGATTTATTCCGCATCTACTGATTTATCCCGGACCTGCTGATTTCTCCCGGATTTGCTTATTCCTCCCAGACCTACTGATTTATCTCAAACCTACTGATGGTCCCCAGAACTACTGATATGCCCCAAACCTACTGATTTATTCCGGACTTATTGATTTATCTCCAACCTACTGATGGTTCCCGGAGCTACTGATTTACCCCGGACCTACTAATTTTTCCCAACCGAATGATTTCTCCGGGACCTACTGATTTATCCCTGACCTACTGATTTATTCCAGACCTACTAATTTATCACAGAACTACTGATTTATCCTGGTCCTACTGATTTCTCCCAAACCTACTGATTTATACCTACCCTCATGATTTCTCCCGGATCTACTGTATTTTTCCCCCCGAACTTACTGATTGATCCCGACCTTCTGATTTATCCTAAACCTGTTGATTTCTCCCGGGCCTACTGATTTATCCCGAACCTAGTGATTTATCCCGGACAATGATTTTTCCTGAACCTACTGATTTATACCGGACAATGATTTTTCCTGAACCTACTGATTTATCCCGGACTTACTGATTTCTCCTACTGATTTATCTCGAGCCTACTTATTTATCCCGGATTTACTGATTTCTCCTGGATCTAGTGTATTTCCCCAGACAAACTGATTTTTCAAGTTAGTGTGAGGTGTCGTGATAGCACTGACATGCATAAAAGGTACTCATTATTTATTGTAAACATATTTTATGTTATAATTTACTTGTTCTTTTGCATTGTAATGTTTTTATTATTGTTTTATACATTTCTGCGCCTCCCCCAAGCCGGCCGAACCTCTCGCACCGCCCTAGAGGAGGCCTGTATATATGGGCGAGGAACAACAAAATAGTCACGTGGCTACTGAGTGGCTGCACTTGACCTTGAAGCGGGGCGAATATTTCAAACGGAAAGTTGTAGCATACAAACTGTCACGTGGAAAAAAATTAAGAAAATGAAAATGTTTGTTAACGATCTACAACAAAAACGAAATTGTTTACTTTATGTGACCAAAACAAAGATAATTTCGTTGAGCGGTTCTTTATTCAGTAATTGACTATAAAATTTGTGTCACATCATCATCATCTTCAGCATCATCATCATTAGTATCAACATCATTATCATCATCAGCGGCATCATCATCATCACCATCAAAACCTTTCAGCTCCCAGTGAAGCAGAGGTCCTCAAAAAACATACGCCAAGCCCTACTGTGATGTTCAATCAAATCAAGGTCTTCACATGTCTTATTTATGTCTCTTATGTCTGTCACCGATTCTCTCACTTCACAAGCCTTATTACCAGAGTACCTTCTCTGTCTTGTATGGCTGTATATTTGCTCTTGTAGAAGTGTGGCGAATCGCCCGTGCTTTTCATTTGCCTGTGTTTTACTTGTCTTCTTTATACTTCTCATATCTGTCTCGGGTTCTCTCACATCACAAGCTTTGTTACCAGAGTACCTTCTCTGTCTTGTATGGTTGTACATTTGCTCTTGTCGTGGTTTATACTGATTTTTGTTTTGTTAATATAACATGCTATTATGTCGTGTTAACTTCCTGGAAAGAGCAATTTTTAGCAGTGTTGTTAGAAATAGTGGTAGTTAATTTTGTCCTTTTAAATATTATATTAGCTGTTATTTTTTAACAGTGTGTCCGACTGGTTAGAGCACTGGCCTCTCGCGACAAAGATGCCGCGCACGAGGGTCAAGCGTTAAGAACACAGGTGTGCCGCGCTTGAAATTTGCATTGGTAAGTGTGCCACATTCTGAAAACGTTTGAGAAACTAAGTTATAGTCTACCCAGCTGTAAATAGATACCTGAATATGCTCTTGTTTAGGGAAGGAAAAGGCGACGAGGAAGAGAACTAGACATTCCACTGCTCGATGCTGGGCTTAGTAAAGTGAAGTCTCTATTACTTCACTCCCCTGCGGCTGTATTTGCTATGGAATTACCTACACCTTTTATTCTATAACAGGACAATCTTAATTGCTCTCCTGCATGGGCCAAAAAATAATGAGTCTTTTTTTTTGGTGAGGCACTACCCGTTTAACCTACACGAGATCAGGGCAGTATCTTTGCTACTTTCAAAAACATAGAATTCAGGGCAGTAAATTGCTACTCACAGAAACACTTCGAATTGGCAGAGATGACAACATCAGGAGGAAATGGCCAATCTATAAATTACTGCAAAGATGGAGTAGGGTCAGTTTCCATCACAGACGGAGAAGAAAACCAACAGAAGTGTGACGCTTGAGAGTCATGACCTAATTGCTCCCTCCGCCTCCCCCCAACATCTTTTTCTTTCGAATGTCAAGGATTTTAAGGACCGAAATACTTGTCTGAGTGGGATCCATTTCTGATGTGCAGATTACCGCATGTTGTTATTCTCTATATAGAGTTCTTATCATATTAAAAAAAAAACAATTTTGCCTCGTTTTGGTGAGACACAGGGTCCATCCATTATGTCAGGACGTATGTCTAAATATAAAAGACCCTGAGGTCTGATTTGTCCTAACAGCAACCTGTGAACTTTTCAGTGTGTAGAGATAAAGAAAAGCGTAGTTCCAAAATAGATATAGCCGTAGGGGAGGGAAGTGTTAGAGACTTCAGTGTTCTAGGTCCCGCTTCAAGAGGTGGTGTGACAAGCTCACTTCCTCGCTGCCTTTGCATTTCATAAAATAACAGAATGAGTCGGATACCCATTTACAGCTGGGTAGACTGGAGCGTGACGCCGCCGTGTTTCAAACCCGGCTCATTTGCCACGAGAGGACAGCGCAGTAACCACTTTACCGTAAGAGGACAGCGCACTAACCACTTTGTCACGGGAGGACAGCACATTTACCACTTTGTCACGAGAGGACAGCGCATTAACCACTTCGTCACGAGAGGACAGCGCATTAACCACTTTGTCACGAGAGGACAGCTTACTAACCATACTGGCAACCGGACGCTCCTGTGTAGAGAGAGATAGGTGGGTTTTACTTGCTTAAAATAGACTGAGAGTCACGCATGACTGATGACAAGCTTCAAGTTAATGTACAAGAGATAACATCTGACCGCTCAATATTTATTCTTCATAAGCCACTGCTTTTCTCGATCGATAGTAGTCGTGTTTTGGTGGTATTTGAAAGGTCTTATGATAGTACTCGAAGGTGTTTTGAAATTGCAGCTTTTAAATATGGCTTTAAAAATAACAATAAAAAAAACTTCAGACTTTCATAAATGGGTGCTTGAGTAGAACAGTAGGATGGAGATGGTATGACAAAGTCACCAATGTGGAACTGATGACAAGAATCACACAATTGCCAGTAGAACATGATATGAGAAGAAGACGCTTGCGATGTACACACACTCAAGAAACATGTTGATAGCATTACAAGGCAGCCTTTGTTATGGAATACCCAGAGACAGAGAGGCAGACTTGGACAAAAATCACACGGAGAAGAGAGCTGGAGACAGAAGTGAAAATGATGAGGAAAACGTGGAAATAACTTGAGCTAATGTCACGTGACAGCAGAACTTGGCATGTGTTTGTTGAAGGCCTATGCTCCTTTGGGAGCTAAAGGGTATTGACTGATTAATTAATTAATATTTTCACTATCAAGTTTTAATATAAAATATTTATTAACATACTAGAAAAGGGGGAGGTGCAAGAGCCTATGCATGTAGATCGACAGGTAATTTTTAAAATTGATATGAAATGCCTAGTCAAAAATAATAAGAGATATGTATGTGTCCAATTTCTTGTCTCCTTTATTCCCTTCATATGATTGTCCAGTGTCATGTCTTATTTATACCTTCATGTGTTATTCCAGTATCGTGTCTTATTTATCGCATTCATAGGTATGTCCAGTTTCGTATCTTCTTTATCTCCTTCATTCGTGTGTCTTATTTCGTTTCTTCTTTATCTCCTTCATATGTGTGACAACATTTCGTGTCGTCTTTGTCGCCTTCATATGTGTGTCCAATTTATTTCATCTTCATCTCCTTCACATGGTGTCCAATTGAGTGTCTTCTCTGTCTCATTCATATGTGTGTCTGTGATAAACGAGCGCCAAGCCTTATCGCCCTATCTTTTCCTTCATCTCTCTTATTTATTTTCCCCCACATTTGTGCTATTTCATCCCAAATTTGCTATTTCATCGTTATTGATTACTCGCGACTGGTATCTAGAGAACTACATTTGTTCTTTCATTGGTGGTAAAAGAAATTCTTTTGACCGAGTCCCCCACCTGGCATCATCTTTTGAAGTCCACATTGCCACGTGATAAATCTGGCGAAACACATCTGGTTTCATCAAAATCAGACACCTGGGCATGGTACAACTTTGGCGGACTATTTTTAACTTTGAAGCGAGCGCGGCTAACACAAAATATTAGTCTCTTTATTGCTCGGCCGCTGTCCATACAAGCGACGGGTCACAACATTGAGACAATGGCGCTGGAGCGGCCACATTACACAAAGGTTGATTACTGTCGGGAGACGCCAGCTTGGCCAGTCAAAGTAGTCTTCTCATGCTGTTTAAACAAACCGCCATATAATACAATAGGCAGCGCGACAAAGGGACTTGTTAGCATGCTGACGGCAGGGACAGCGAGTTTTGTGACAGTTAGCAGACAGGTGAGTTTGTCCAACTGGCCAATCAGCTAACACCGTGCAGTCTGACAAAGACTGGTAGGCAACGCAAACAAACGTTGGTGGTGGATAGCCCAACCCACTTCAGCCCGTGACACGCGCTGACAGGGGAAGCAATCAGATGGCCTTTTAGCTATTGGGGAGAGGCGGAGTTTCACGTCCCAGGCCCGATTTTGGTAACATATGGGCGTCTTAGGAATATATGTACCGCGAGGTTCGTTAGATCAGATGAGTCCAGTTTTTTTCAACATTGTGGTGTAGAGAGAAATCCATAAAGCCTAGCCTTATTCAACACGTGTTTATTCAGTGTGGATAAAATAATTCATATCTGTGGTGTATTGTGTTCTTAAAGGATTTTGCGAAGGGAAAAGAAGTTCATCAGAAGTCTGAATCTACACGCTACGTGTCTGACGTCTAACCAGAAAAAAAGTTATCAAAACGGACATTTGGCTAGCAGAATTTGCCACAGGACATCCTTCATTCCTCAATTAAAAAGTATTATTTCTCGCCCACGATTAAGATTGTGGAAGCAGCATTTTTCGTCACCTTATATCACGTGCGCACACGTTCAATACATATGTAAAGCACGTTCAAATCACTCGAAAGCTTACTACATGAATCAATCTAAAGATCACAGTTGATTACTTGTCCAAATATCAAGTTCAGCTCCATCGGAAGCTTACCATCTGAAGTCACGCTGAAAAGCTCAAAAGTTGAATCTCATATTTATATCAAGTGTAACACACTCATAATCGCACTTTATGAAGCAGACTCCAAAGTATACTTTATGAATTACGATTACATACTACATATTAAGAACAGTTCGTGAAGATATCCAGTCTGGCCAGTAACCTTCAGAGATTAGACAACAGACATTTTTCATACGACAACTGTTAACCGTGGATCAACGCTACAGAGATATTATCAAACAGTGGAGGACTATATATCGTCAACGTTCTCAATATAACAAAGGTTTTTATCAGAACGTCCTCGACTTAGAAATACCCCACTCGATGTAACTTATAACAACTTGGGACATCCTATGCATACATGTGAATCATCCTATCCGGGAGCAGCATTTAGAGACACGTGGACTGTGTAGATTACTCACCATTGTGGTAACACGTATCATATGACATCATCATCATTTCGCTTTACATAAGCTCATTCTTAATGAATTACTACTTAATTAACTACAATATTAATATCGCATCTGTGTGTTTTGTGTGAATCGTCTTTTACCCTCATCACATTCTAACCACAACTAACCCTTTTTAAGTAGATATTTACTTAATAAACCCAATAATCGTGTGCTCATTTAGTTTGTTAATATATCACTCCTGCTGTCGGTGTTGAATATTTACATATAGGGGCATTTCTACACTGAGATGAGGTTGGGGGCTTATTCTGTTACGGGATCTAAGGGCAGAAGCTAAGGTCGTGGGGAAACAGAACTCTTTCCATAATTCACTAGAAATCACTGTCCTGTGGAAAGCATTCGCATTCTCTTCTTCTTGTCCTTGTCTTGGATGGGTCTCTATCCTTTCTTAACGAGCCAATTTCTGAAGACCTTCTACCTAATATCTCATTGGCTGTTCCTGGCGAAAACTACTGTCGTTGATGCCCCAATACTCACCACACTACAGTGTCCAATTTCTTGTCTCCTTAATCTCCTTCGTATGTGTGTCCAATTTAAAGTTGTCTTCATCGCCTTCATATGTGTGTATCCAATTTCATATCTTCTTTATCTCCTTCTTATCTTATTTTTCTTCTTCTTTGATCCTTAGCAGCCGACCGCCAAAGCAGTCAGTGGCCATCATGCCTAGTGGCGTCTTGCAGGGCAGCAACAAATTGATTCCACTTTGCTCGGTCGGTGGCCATCCTTTGTACACTGCCCCAACTTTGGTTCATTCTTTGCATCTCAGCCTCCACAGTCCTCCGCCAAATCCTCTGCCGTCACTGGTGTCAATACCTTGTCGACGTATGGCGGCTTGCGTACCCTGATTACCCCCAGACCTATGCCAGCGGGAGTTTTACTCCTGGAAGGTTCTACCAAGCTGGACAGGTTTGCGCGGGTAGGGGTCAGACTAAACCGGACACCCTGGTTTTCCAGGTTGGGGGTATTAGCATAGGGTTGTGCTGATGTATAATGGAAATAGACCCTACAGTAATCTGACAGTCTTTTGTCACCTCGTAGAGTTCTATGGTTTGCTAGCAAAACCATGCATTTTTCTGCCTGTCTTACTCACACCAGCTTAATTTTCATCCACGCCTTTATTCTTCGAACATAAGCAAACTAAGTGTTTACAAAACTTTCGTGACCTGCCCGTCATAACAGGTAGCAAATCAGGTTTGTTTACCGCGTCTTATCACGCGAGCTTATCTGTCAATCATACTATACCTGACAGACCACACGTGAATAACACAGAACCTTTTGAAGTCTACGAAGGGTTCCCCGAATACGCTTTGAAGTAGACTCACGAGCAAAATCTTTCCCCGAGTACGCTTTGAAGAAGACTCACGGGAAAAATCTTCGAGAGACCCGTTAGACGAAATAATTCTTCTGATGTCGATTACCAACGCCCAACAGAGTGGCCGTATAGTTTTATCTGGGAACTCTGTTCAAATTCTCCGTTACTCACACAAAAGTGCGAAAAGTAACATCATCTATAGATCAGAGAAACATAATGAGTGTTACGTGCAGTCTTTGATATCTTACAATATTATACATTGGTATACTTGTTATGTTCGCAAATATTTTGTAAACAAAATAGATATTTTTTAGTGCTTAAGGGAAAGTCATTATTGAGTTACTTCCCTTGAAAGTTGTGCCGTCTCTTTCGATCGAACTCCGCGGATGAATCCAGTTTTACTGCGATTTATTCTTTGTTTGGGTAGTAATAGATTGTTCTTGCTTCAGAATATCTATGGCCTGAATTTATGTGTATTGTTTGTCTGTGTAGGACGAATCTGTCTTATATCTGTATATCTTTACATATCTAAGTCGAACTATATGTTCTGTTGTCTCTAGAGAGGTCAAAGGCTGTTCGGCGGATGTGTCGTGAGAGAGGTGTGTTTTGGCTTCGCCCTGATGATGGGCTGTGTTTTTCTATGTCGGCTTGATGCCGGGAAAAAAGTGATCTCAGTGGTTTTTGGGGAAAGTGATAGTCATCTAGACCTATCGTGTATGCTTTACCCCAGTGTTCATTCTTATTGCCAAGGAATGGCAAAATCATATTTCTGAAAACCAAGGTAATAAAGATACTCTTTTGAACTCTCGTACGAAGCCACCGTTTTTCGGTAGGGATGATTTGTACGTCTGAGAGGATACATCTAACTAGATGAAAAAAACGATTCTGATTCCTAGCAGCACTATATCCTGTAGAATGCAGTCAATTGTTCATGATCAAATCTACAGAGCAATGAAATGTTTAATGAATGACTAACTTTAGGACAGATTCATTATCAGTATCCAAACGTGAGTGACAGCTCACGAGTGAAGCCATCTTGAAACCAAACATGTAGTGACTTTCAAGAAGAGAAAAGGGATGCCCGTATTATCGCTTGATTAGTCCAGAGATCACTGCTACACATGAGAACCCATTGCTAGCGGTTCAATATAATTATATGGAAAAATCTGTGCTGGACATTATGTTAAGGAATCTTCGCTAGACGAGATTAGGTCTAGAAGCCATCTTGGATATTGTTTATAATCTGACGTGCTTTGTCAGTAAACTCAGTTGATATATATATATGGGCAATACTGAGTGCTTGGCTACTGACAGTCCATTATACTATTATTCTACATGAGTGCCCATGTAACATAACATTGCAAGACCATTTATCCACTGTACCATGATGTATTATGCCAACCTGTGATTTGTCACTATCTGTGCTGTCGAGTGTGTACGTCCAATTAAACTTTAGTAAAGGTACACAGTCGTTGGTGTCGATGACTTCCAGCCATACATGAGTGTGAGAAAAGAACATTTGTCAACACCACGAACTCTTCCTATCATTCGCACATTATACACTCCATCTATGTCTACACACCACTGCGTAGGTCAAGTTGACATTCTATACTCATACCACAAGCAATACAACAACACAGCATGTAGCTCTGGTGAGGTTCGAGCGAGCTTCAGATTTCTCAGCATGTCTCTTGCTCAGGGCAAGGGTCTTGTATTAAGAGTTTATCAACTGATGATGATGATGTCTGCTTCCATCCACTTATATTTATCATTTGGTGGACATCATTAATAAGAAAAAAGATTCTTATCAACTGGTGGCCAATATGGGGATACTTGGGTAACCATAATAGTTATCAAAACCAAGGTAACCAATCATTTCAGGGTTCTTCTTCAAAGAACTGGAGACGAGCTGATAGCTCTCGACACAGGGGTGGTCATAATTATAGGAATTTCCGTAGAGGAAGTAATTATAGAAACTATCAGGGTTATCCGTCTTGGAGTCAACAAGATCATAATTACAGAGATACTCATTATAATGAATATGATAATGGTAACCAAGGGAACTATGACTCAAACCCAAATAGGGGTTACAATAGAGGTAACAATAACTACAGAGGTGATAATAACCGAGGTAGATCTCAAAACAAAAGACATAAACCACATTTTCAGGCAAACTCTGCACAACAAGAGTCCCATGAAGCCTATAAACAGAGTAAAGATAATAATGATGCTAGTAATATGGCATGTGCCGCTTTTGATTTTGGGAGAGCATCTCAGTGCCCCCAATGCAAAACGTTATTTGAGCCAACCACAGTGTCTACTTTAAGCTGTGGCCATCCTCTTCCTGCTCTTCCGGCATCAGTCGCGCATGATGGAAGAGGTTCTCTTGTCTTACATAAGGGTTTAGTGAATAACAATCCAGTCTCTGTGCTATTTGATTCTGGATGCACCACAATTGGTGTTAGGCAGTCACTCGTAGATCCTTCCCGTGCCACTGGACAAGTAGTCAAATGTGTAACATTTGGCGGCACATTAGAGAAATACTCTACTGCTATCATTAGGATTGCTACTCCTTTCTTTACAGGAGATGTACACGCATGTCTTCTTCCGAATCCGATCGCTGACCTCATCATCGGTCGCATTCATGGAGTCAAAGAATGCACTCCGCAACAAATTTCCACGTGGGAAAGGCAAAACATGCAGATTGCTAACGCTGTAGTCACTAGAGCTCAGGCTCTTAATATGCCTCAAACTTCATCTACTGAAGATAATGAAGTGCATAACCAAGATAATCCCTTGGTAATTTCTCGTGACTCGTTTATAAAACAGCAAGAAGATGATCCCACTCTGAAGAAATTCTTCATTCTTGCAACTAAAGGTGATCCGAATAAAGACACAAGTCGTAAATCGTGGATTACAAAGAAGAATGGCGTACTTGTACGTATGGTTCAAGACTCCATTACGTCAAGTCATTCTCAAATCCTGGTTCCCAAGAATTTGAGAGTTAAAATTTTGCAGCACGCTCACGACTCTCAGTGTGCTGGACACATGGGTTTTTCCCGTACTAAGTCAAGAGTCCTTGCGGCTTTCTTTTGGCCATTGGTAAACAAGGACATACGGATTTATTGTCGATCTTGTAAAGTATGTCAGGAAGTTAAATCCAAAGGTCCACGGCATGCTGCACCCATTCAGGCGGCGGACATTCCTATTCGGCCGTTTCAAAAAATGGCCATAGACATTATTGGTCCATTTAAGATCAAGTCTGCCAGAGGACATCAGTTTATCTTGACGTGTGTTGATATGTGCACACGTTGGCCAGAGGCTATTCCTCTGAAGAGCATTACTACTGCTGATATTGCAGATGCTCTTTGGCTTATATTTTCTCGTCTGGGGTTCCCCGGAGAGATATTGTCAGACCATGGCACCCAACTAATATCAGATACCATGTCTCAAGTAATGTCTACTCTGCAGATAGATAGATCTTTAAGTAGTATCTACCATCCAATGTCTAATGGTATGGTCGAACGCCTTAATAGAACACTTAAAAACTTACTGGGGAAGATAACTGAGGATCATCCTCAAGACTGGGACAGAGTTTTACCTGCGGCCCTCTTCGCTTACAGAGAGGTACCCAATGAACATACAGGATTTTCTCCCTTTGAACTCGTCTTTGGCGCGCGTCCGCGTGGCCCTATGTCGTTGCTTCACGATCTCATAACATCTGACAATATTGACGATGACACAAAGTCATCCTACGAATATGTCATCGCGTTGAGACAAAAGATTATCGAAGCATGCAAATTAGCAACTTCTTCTTCTGAATTTGCGAAACAGAAGGCAAGGCAATTTGCCAATAAGAAGAGATGCTTACGACAACTTTGTCCTGGTGACAAAGCATTTGTATTACTACCTTGTAGGGAAAACAGATTACTTATTTCTTGGAAAGGTCCGTACGATATAATATCGAAAATTTCCGATGTCGACTATATTGTCGATATTGATGGGAAGCATAAAACCTTCCACATCAATATGCTTACTGAATTCCATGAACGTCCGGATTATTTGCAACCCATTTTCCAAGCAACGGACAATTCTCCAGTACAACATGGTCATTACTCATCACTGTCCGTGATACAGGATGAGGAAACAAGTTTTTCAGATGTAAATCTTCCTCTTCCAATGATCCCACTTCATTCTAGTGAATCATGGAAGAACGTTACTGTCTCTCCTGATTTGTCTCTAGGAGAACAGCGACAAGTTTCAACTATGTTGCAAACATTTCAGGATGTACTCACTGACATCCCTGGACAAACGAATGTCATTGAACATGACATTGTTCTAACTGACCATACTCCTATTAGGGTTAGACCTTATCCTATACCTATACATTTTCAAGCACAGGTCGAGAAAGAGTTGGATGAGATGATAGATTTGAAAATAATCGAACCATCCACCTCTGCATATTCTTCGCCGATGGTTATTGTGCGTAAAAAAGACAATAACATACGTCTTTGCGTTGACTATCGAAAATTGAATCAAGTAACGAAGTTCGATGCCGAACCTATGCCTTTACTGGAAGAGCTACTTACTCGACTCTCCAAATCTCATTTTTTCACTAAACTTGATTTGTCTAAAGGATATTGGCAAGTTCCTTTATCTGAACGCGCCAAACCTCTCACGGCTTTTTCAACACCTAGAGGTTTGTTCCAATGGAATTTTATGCCTTTCGGTCTTATGAACGCACCAGCTACATTCGTACGCATGATGCGCCGAATCCTATCTTATCGGTCAGATGTCATTGCATATCTAGACGACATCTGTCTTTTCAGCGATACTTGGGAAGATCACTATTCAGGGTTAGATGAATTGCTGTCTACTTTGCGTGAGCACAACCTGACAGCGAAACCCTCTAAAGCCTATATTGGTTTTAGCGAAATTTCTTTCCTAGGCCACCGAGTTGGTCATGGTTTCCTAAAGACAGAGGACCATAATACTAGTAAGATACTTAACATCTCAATCCCTAAGACTAAAAAACAGGTGAGAAGTCTGTTAGGTCTTATTCAATTTTATGGCAGATTCATTCAGAATCTATCCTCTATCATGGCACCTCTCTCAACACTTCTAAAGAAAGGTTCGCCTAATGTGGTCCACTGGTCTCAGGAATGCCAATGCTCTCTGGATAAGATTAAAACATTGTTTTCAACACCACCTATTTTAGTGCTACCCACTAAAGATAAAACATTCGTTCTTCGTAGTGACGCTTCATCCACTGGGATTGGAGCGGCACTAATGCAAGAGTACTCTGGAACTCTGCATCCTGTAATGTATATTTCCAGAAAACTTAATGCGGCAGAAAGGAATTATTCGGTTTTAGACCGTGAGCTATTAGCTATGGTTTGGTCGATCCTCAAACTACAGAGATTCCTTCTAGGCGCACATTTCATAGTAGAAACCGACCAAAAAGCTCTTACTGCTATACAGAGTAAGAATTTGAAGAGCTCGAGGTCTACTCGATATGCAATTGCTCTTCAACCTTTTCATTTCTCTGTGCGAGCTATTCGTGGATCAGATAATGTGATGGCAGACATTCTGTCAAGATGCCCACATGATTCCACATAACTATTAGGGCTTAGACTTCTTGATATGTCTAGTTCTATAGTAGTTCCTTTTCTATATCATGATAGATACACATTTGTAATTTAATAATATAATGATTGTATCACTACATAGCGGTTCATTGATGTTTATTCACCGCTGTGCTTTGATGATTTTTTCTTCATAAATCATAAATTTAAGATATCTAATACGAAATGATGATATGAATTTTTTAGGCATTGTGTAATTGCCAGAATTGTATTATACTTTGATGACACCTTCCTGGAAAAATATACTTGTAGAGAAATAATTTCTCTCAGTTTATGAGACACATTCTCACCAGTCGCTCCATAAGTCGACTTAGCCTCATATTAGGCGTTATATGTATTCCTGATATTTTCATCTGCGCATTATTCATGCGTTGTGAGCCTATTGTACGTTGCTCCTAGATGTATTTCAAAAAAAGAAAAAAAAATGTTCCATTTTTTTTCCCGGGAGGTGTGGTAAGACTGTTACGTGCAGTCTTTGATATCTTACAATATTATACATTGGTATACTTGTTATGTTCGCAAATATTTTGTAAACAAAATAGATATTTTTTAGTGCTTAAGGGAAAGTCATTATTGAGTTACTTCCCTTGAAAGTTGTGCCGTCTCTTTCGATCGAACTCCGCGGATGAATCCAGTTTTACTGCGATTTATTCTTTGTTTGGGTAGTAATAGATTGTTCTTGCTTCAGAATATCTATGGCCTGAATTTATGTGTATTGTTTGTCTGAGTAGGACGAATCTGTCTTATATCTGTATATCTTTACATATCTAAGTCGAACTATATGTTCTGTTGTCTCTAGAGAGGTCAAAGGCTGTTCGGCGGATGTGTCGCGAGAGAGGTGTGTTTGGCTTCGCCCTGATGATGGGCTGTGTTTTTCTATGTCGGCTTGAGGCCGGGAAAAAGTGATCTCAGTGGTTTTTGGGGAAAGTGATAGTCGTCTAGACCTATCGTGTATGCTTTACCCCAGTGTTCATTCTTATTGCCAAGGAATGGCAAAATCATATTTCTGAAAACCAAGGTAATAAAGATACTCTTTTGAACTCTCGTACGAAGCCACCGTTTTTCGATAGGGATGATTTGTACGTCTGAGAGGATACATCTAACTAGATGAAAAAAACGATTCTGATTCCTAGCAGCACTATATCCTGTAGAATGCAGTCAATTGTTCATGATCAAATCTACAGAGCAATGAAATGTTTAATGAATGACTAACTTTAGGACAGATTCATTATCTGTATCCAAACGTGAGTGACAGCTCACGAGTGAAGCCATCTTGGAACCAAACATGTAGTGACTTTCAAGAAGAGAAAAAGGATGCCCGTATTATCGCTTGATTAGTCCAGAGATCACTGCTACACATGAGAACCCATTGCTAGCGGTTCAATATAATTATATGGAAAAATCTGTGCTGGACATTATGTTAAGGAATCTTCGCTAGACGAGATTAGGTCTAGAAGCCATCTTGGATATTGTTTATAATCTGACGTGCTTTGTCAGTAAACTCAGTTGATATATATATATGGGCAATACTGAGTGCTTGGCTACTGACAGTCCATTATACTATTATTCTACATGAGTGCCCATGTAACATAACATTGCAAGACCATTTATCCACTGTACCATGATGTATTATGCCAACCTGTGATTTGTCACTATCTGTGCTGTCGAGTGTGTACGTCCAATTAAACTTTAGTAAAGGTACACAGTCGTTGGTGTCGATGACTTCCAGCCATACATGAGTGTGAGAAAAGAACATTTGTCAACACCACGAACTCTTCCTATCATTCGCACATTATACACTCCATCTATGTCTACACACCACTGCGTAGGTCAAGTTGACATTCCATACTCGAACCACGAGCAACACAACAACACAGTATTTAACTCTGGTGATGTTCGAGCGAGCTTCAGATTTCTCAGCATGTCTCTTGCTCAGGGCAAGGGTCTTGTATTAAGAGTTTATCAACTGATGATGATGATGTCTGCTTCCATCCACTTATATTTATCATTTGGTGGACATCATTAATAAGAAAAAAGATTCTTATCAATGAGATATAAACTGTGTTTTCTTAAACCTGCTATCAGTTGTCACTCAGAATTTTTGGATAGTCTAAGCATGCAGTTCTAGAACAATTTCCCTAAATGTGTTAATAGTATTCGTGGGGATTTTCATTCTGATTTTCTGGTAATATAAATTAGTGCTTACGTGTTTAAAGTGTTAGCGTACCATTATAATTCACTTATATTTTCTAGCTGTTAAAACTAGTTAAAAAAAATAACGCGTAGCTATTTCATAACAGATGTTCAGTTATAATGTTCATTTTCACCACCAGCTTTCTCACACAAGAAGAGACTGTTTTAGTTGACTGATTTAAATGCTAAGCGCGACTTATAGTGACAGAAAAGAATTCACGTTTTATTTTATTGTGCGTATTTATTATAAGTGCCTATTATTTAATATCATTCGACTAAACTATCAGACGCCGACAATTTAATAGCTATTAAAGACAGGTGATACTTTATGTAAGTGCGCATATAGATCATTAAATAATAATTGACATTGTACGCTGATCGTTAAGCGCGAGCAAGGGGCGGGGAGAGTTGCATACCTCCATCCGACCTAATAGAAACTCAGCGTTAGCGACGGGCTATTGGGTAGGCTAAAGACACCGTGTGCCTTTTAAATTTAATTAGGGCTGACGGAGTGAATAAGAGATCGTCTTGTTCCCGTCCGTGTGCATATATGTAGCTATATAGAATAGTAGCAATTTTCCATAAATGTTTCTTATATATTTCTGCAGACCTGATCAAGAGTGTCCAGCGGTCTTTTCTTCTTTTACGGATTGGTTAATGTTGTCTTTTCTTGGCTTGTGCATCACCAATTTCATTTGTGAGCAAGTATTTGCCAACGATACATGAGAAACATTTTAACCTGTAAATTTAACTGGACTTACCAAACCCAGCAATATTTTTTTCAATTATATCAGCCCACTGGGGTTTGCAAAAATAACTCTACTCCCGATTTCTGACAGTTGTATTCAAGCGTAGCATCCAGAATTTACGCTGTTTCAGAATCGGCACTCTATACCATAGAGCCAGCCGATAGGATTATTATCATCATCATAATTAACATTTTTAGCAACCAGATGTTTCACAATACTGGAAGTATTTTCCTCTTTAACTGTGAACCCCAAGATCACGTTTTTACATAAACTATTGGCGGTGACATTTTGTTCAGCCAGGAAAAAACCTACACCAGATTTGGCGTTCATCTCACTAGTCTTTATTTTTTAGAGGATGGACTGGGGCCAATTTGGGAATTAAACCTGACATTTTTAGATTCAGGATAATTGTATTTCCTAGGGATATCACCAAGAGTAGATAAGCGTGATTGAGTGGCCCCTGTATGAAAGAGAGAGTGAATATTTTTCTTGGTTACAGGAACTTTACCAACATTGGATTTTGCTTAAACTTGTTTACTTTACTGGGTAGCATTTAGTAGGAACTTGTTTTTTCTTTACTGTCTACTCTGTATAGTGCTAAACTTTGACCTTTAGGTTATTAACATTTTGGGTTCTTTTCTCCATAGGAGTAGGGCACATTTATTCTGCTATTTCATATGTATGTAAATCTTATTTTTTTTTTATCTGATCTTTCTTTAGATATTTGATGTTGCCAAGTTTAAATGATAATAAACAACAAAAGAAACATAACTTTGTGTGTTAGTCAGACCCATACCCAATTAACCGTAGTTTTTCACGTTTGTGTGTCTTGTTGTCACATAGCTGTGTGTGTGTAGTTAAACTTATATTTATATGTATGAGGAGGTCAAGGTTGTCTTGTACTAAATTATAGTCGTATAGTTAGGCTGGAATAGAGAAACTTACTCATTCCATACACATATTTTGTTCCTTAAACTACGAGGGGCGTTCAGAAAGTAATGCACCACACAGTTTTTCTCAGCTAATAATGAAGATAGAAGCATGAAAGTTTGCACACTTCAAATATGGCATGTGCCAATTGTGCGCACCAAATTGCATTGCAACCGGCCAAATAATACGGCTGCCCTAAACCGTTGAAATTGAGCATGTTAGCAACTTGCGTTATAAACAGCGAATTGTGATAGAATTTCTCGTTCCAGAGAAGGAAACTGTTGTGAATATTCACAAGCGTCTATGTGATGTGTATGAAAGTTTTGCAGTCGACAGGAGTACAGTCAGTCGCTAGGTTCAGAGAATCAAAGAATCAGGAAGTGGAGATACGGAGCTGCTTGATCGGCCGCGCTGTGGACGTCCTGCCACAGCCACCAACACAGAAATGTTGAAATGCGCTGAGAGCATTATTCTTACTGATAGGCGAATCACTACTCAACAATTGGCCTTACAGCTGTTAGTCAGCATTGGTAGTGCAAATGCAGTTATAAAAACTCTCGGATTTTCTAAGGTTTGCGCAAGATGGGTTCCTCGAAGTCTCACAAATGACCACCGATTGCAAAGGAAAGCAATTTCTTCTGAATTGTTGGAGCGTTTCAATGCTGATGGAGAGAAATTTTTGGCTAAGATCTTTAGAGGTAACGAAACCTGGGCACATCATTTTGAACCTGAGACAAAAAGACAGTCAATGGAGTGGCATCATCCGTAATCACCAAGAAGAAAGAAATTCAAAACAATTCCTTCAGCTGGTAAGGTCAAGATCACTGTCTTTTGGGACATTGAAGGTGTGATTCTTGTGGACGTTATGCCAAGAGGAGAGACAATCAATTCGCAAGCTTACACTGAGACATTGAAAAAACTCAATCAACGTTTTCGCAGAGTTAGGCAGCACAAGAATCCAGCAGACCTGCTTATCCTTCACGACAATGCGCGCCCTCACACAAGTCTGGCAACACAGGAAGCAATCACTGATAAGGGTGGAATTAGGATGCCGTCAAATTACCACCTCTATCGACACCAGGTATTACAATGCAAGATGTGGGTGTCTTATCTGGTTTAGATTGTTGCGGTGTGTGTGTTGCAGTAGAACAGTTCAGGGTACACCACAGGCAACATGACGTGTAGAGTCATAAAAATGGTAACTTCGCTTTAGGTTTATACCATTTATTGCACGCCACAAAACAGTCATGATACTTATGTTATCATCGGCATAGCACAACGAATGCAGCATTCAAACTCATGTTAACTGACAGTCATGTAGAAGTCAATACTCAATAGTTGTATGGAAAACAAATATCATAGCGAAGCTTGATAAATAATACATATAACTTCTGCAACCGTGGTCAGCTGCAGATCCTTAATGTTCATAGACAATAATAATTATTCCTTCCTGATGCTAGCAGATCAGATGTATACAATACGTCCGTTTACTGTCTGCACGTGAGTAGCATACATGGATTACAGGTCAGCTCGACCTTTATAACCTTCCTAAGTCTAACCATCTGACTTGGACGTGATCTCTGATATAACGAATCCTGGAACACAGACAATAGTCTTGTTGGTCTAGAGCGACCCATAGATATATAACTAGTTCAGGTATAAAGATACCGGTGACTTAATCCTAGTCAAAGTACCTCTCCATTTTGAATCACACAGGCGAGCAAAAAGGCGACAAAATGACGAACCTCTAGATGATAGCCTAAAGTTCGATACAAGAGGAATTACCTTATTTCGGAAAATCAACCATGAACATATGCCTCCAGGCAGGCTTGAATAATACGGGGAAATAGTCTAGTTAGCTAACTAACTCACAAAGACAATGTATTTCCCTCAGAGAATCACAAGACGCAGTCGCGTCCGCTCGCTAATCAGTCCATTTCTCAACTCCCCGACCTGGGCGGAACAACAAAACGACCAAGTCGAGACATGCGCAGAGTGACAATCTCTGAGTCGCTGTTCACAATAAGACGATTCTAAGAACATTCGAGATAAAAGTCTTACACAGTCGCGCCTTTTATGGACATGAACAGAAGCGTTAAGAAAGGTTTCAAACATCTACAACAGTTGACTGATACTACCAAATAAGGAGATATGGTCACGCTTCGTTCAAGACATTATAGACCGAACGTGTCTCTATACAAGAGGAGGTAAACTCATAAAAAATAGCAGTATCGATATATCGGGTTCTGTCCCTTTGACCATAAAATATATATAACATGCATTTCAGTCAAATAATGATCATACATACGAAAAACGATCATACAAAGACTTTGGAAAAAAGTAATTATTTGTGCGTAACATTACCGCACCCTCCCGGGAAAAAAAAAATGAAACATTTTTTTTTTAAAATCCTGGAGCCGGAAAAATCTAGGCTCCTAACGCACGTATGATGCGCGGATATACCTAACAAAATAGCTCAACACTTGGAGCGAAACTGAGATCATATCCCAGGTCCTTAGAGAAAAATTTATCTAAGTATACGCGTATATATCCCAGGAAGGTGCCACCAACACAAACCACAATGCTGGCAACATCATAATAAAAGTCAAATTATTCTCATACCAATATATGAAATCAAATATATTATTATGATATCATACAATGTGTTGCAAATAGCGGTGTAATATATTAATATACCGCACTATTTTATTACATTATGTAATGCATCAGTAACTAATAAGTAATACATGTGTTGATCTTCGTTGACATAAAACATTCAATAGAAGAAGATGTGGACATCATCCGCTCCCAATCTAGGACAGGACTTGATATACTCAAAGTTCCACAATGGACACAATCTCGCATCTTCAATGATGTGCTGCGAAAATATCAATAACACAAATCTTAAAGACAACTGGTAAATCTCTCAATACAATCCTGAAAATAATTTATTTAAATGTGGCCGAGTGATCTTTTGGCCCGTATATCACTAACTAAGCCTTCTTAGATAATTACATGGTACAATGTTACTACTAACATGTCATTATAACATTGGACTGTATATCAGGAAATATATATATGACAGAAGAATCATGTGGAATCGTGTGGGCATCTGGACAGAATGTCCGCCATTACATTATCCGAACCACGGATAGCTCGAACCGAGAAATGAAATGGTTGAAGAGCTATGGCATAACGAGTGGACCTCGAGCTCTTCAAGTTTTTGCTCTGAATAGCAGTAAGCGCTTTCTGGTCGGTTTCCACAATGAAATGTGCGCCTAGAAGAAATCTTTGTAACTTCAGAATAGACCATACCATAGCCAATAACTCACGGTCTAAAACCGAGTAATTCTTTTCTGCAGCATTTAATTTCCTAGAGATATACATCACCGGATGCAGAGTATCAGAATACTCCTGCATTAGTGCTGCCCCAATCCCAGTTGACGAGGCGTCACTTCGAAGAACAAAAGTCTTCTCAATAGTAGGTAACCTAAGAATAGGTGGAGATGAAAATAGGTCTTTAACCTGGTCCAATGAGGATTGACATTCTTTTGACCAGCGGATCAAATTAGGCGACCCTTTCTTCAATAAAGTAGAAAGCGGTGCCATAATGGAGGACAGATTCGGAATGAATCGTCCGTAGAATTGGATCAAACCTAATAGACTCCTTACTTGTTTCTTTGTCTTAGGGACCGAAATGTTAAGTATTTTTGAAACATTGTGGTCCTCTGTCTTTAAAAGACCATGACCAACACGATGACCTAGGAAAGAAATCTCACTAAATCCTATAAAGGCTTTAGAGGGTTTTGCAGTCAAGTTATACTCGCGAAGAGTAGACAGTAATTCGTATAAACCCAAATAGTGATCTTCCCAGGAATCACTGAATAGACAGATATCATCTAGATATGCTATGACATCTGTACGATATGCGAGAATTCGCCGCATCATGCGTACGAATGTAGCAGGGGCGTTCATAAGACCAAAAGGCATGAAATTCCATTGGAATAAACCCCTAGGTGTAGAAAAAGCTGTAAAAGGTTTGGCACGTTCAGTTAGCGGGACTTGCCAATAACCTTTAGACAAATCTAGTTTGGTAAAGAATCTAGAATTAGAAAGTTTATTGAGTAGCTCTTCTAATGAAGGCATAGGTTCAGCGTCGAACTTCGTAACTTGGTTCAATTTGCGATAATCTACGCAAATGCGAATGTTATTATCCTTCTTTCGAACAATAACCATAGACGAAGAGTATGCTGAAGTGGATGGTTCAATGATTTCCAAACGTATCATTTCATCCAATTCTTTTTCGACTTGAGACTGGAAATGGATAGGTATTGGATAGGGTCTGACTCTGATAGGATTATGATCAGTTAGCACAATGTCATGTTCAATGACATGTGTGTGTCCCGGGATGTCTGTAAGAACATCCTGAAATGTTTGCAACATCGAAGAAACTTGTCGATGTTCCTCAGCGGAAAGATTTGGAGAAACGGTCACGTTTTTCCAAGATTCCGTAGAATAAAGTGGGACCATAGAAAGAGGAAGATTGACATCAGAAAAAGTAGTTTCCTCATCCTGTATAACTGACAGCGATGAGTATTGACCATGAGGTACTTGAGAATTGTCCGTTGCCTGGAAAATAGGCTGCAAATAGTCTGGTCTTTCATGAAATTCCGTGAGCATATTTATGTGGAAAGTTTTATGCTTTCCATCAATATCGACAACATAGTCGACATCAGAAATTTTGGAGACTATTGCATATGGACCTTTCCATGCAATTAGAAGTCTGTTCTCCCTTGAAGGAAGTAGAACGAGAGCTTTGTCACCTGGACAAAGTTGTCGTAGACATCTATTCTTATTCGCAAACTGCCTTGCCTTTTCTTTAGCAAATTCGGAAGACGAAGTTGCTAGTCTGCATGCCTCAATGATTTTTTTCCTAAGAGCAATGACGTACTCATAAGAAGACTGAGTCTCATCGCTAATATTATCGGCAGTGATTAGATCGTGAAGTAAAGACATAGGGCCGCGCGGTTGCGCGCCAAAGACAAGTTCAAAAGGGGAAAACCCCGTATGTTCATTGGGGACCTCTCTATACGCAAAGAGAGCCGCGGGTAAGACCCTGTCCCAATCCTGAGGATGATCCTCAGTTATTTTACCCAGTAAAGTTTTTAGAGTCCTATTTAAACGTTCGACCAACCCATTAGACATTGGGTGATAGATACTGCTGAGAGACCTTTTTATATGTAGCATAGACATTACCTGTGACATAGTGTCTGATATAAGTTGAGTGCCATGGTCTGACAATATTTCTCCGGGAAAACCCAAGCGAGAAAATATCAGCCAAAGAGCGTCTGCGATATCAGCAGTTGAGATGCTCTTGAGAGGTATTGCCTCTGGCCAACGTGTGCACATATCGACACATGTAAGAATAAATTGATGTCCTCTAGCCGACTTAATTCTAAAAGGACCGATAATATCTATTGCCATTTTTTGAAAAGGGCGAATTGGAATGTCAGCAGCCTGAATAGGCGCAGCATGTCGTGGTCCTTTAGATTTGACCTCCTGACATACTTTGCAAGAGCGACAGTACATTCGTATGTCCTTGCTCACAAATGGCCAAAAGAAAGCCGCAAGAACCCTCGACTTTGTACGGGAAAAACCCATATGTCCAGCACATTGCGAGTCATGAGCATGTTGCAATATTTGCACCCTCATGCTCTTAGGCACAAGAATTTGTGAATGAGTGGATGTAGTCGAGTCTTGTACCATACGTACAAGTACGCCGTTCTTCATAGAAATCCAAGATTTTCTATTAGTATTTTGATTAGGATCACCTTTTTTTGCTAGAATGAAGAATTTTTGCAACGACGGATCTTCTTCTTGCAATTTGATAAATGAGTCACGTGTAATAGTCAAGTGACTATTTTGTTCATTTACTTCATCATTATTAGTTAATGAAGTTTGAGGTGGATCCAGAGCATGTGCTCTTGTGACCACCGTATTGGTAGCTTCAATGTTTTGCTCTTCCCAAACAGCAATCTGCTGTGGGGTACATTCCCTAACTCCGTGAATACGACCAATAATAAGGTCCGCAATAGGGTTTGGAAGTAGACACGCGTGGACCTCTCCCGTGAAGAAAGGAGTAGCAATATGTATTATGGCAGTAGGATATTTTTCCAACGTGCCACCAAATGTGACACATTTGATGACCTTTCCTGTAGCACAGAATGGATCTACAAGAGATTGCCTAACCCCGACAGTAGTACATCCAGAATCAAACAACACCGAGACTGGATTACTATTTACAAGCCCCTTATGTAATATAAGAGAACCTCTCCCATCATGAGCAACATTAGCAGGAAGAGCGGGCAAAGGATGACCACAGCTTAGAGTACTAATGGTTTTCGGATCAAATAAAGTACTGCATTGGATACATTTATTTGCCCTACCAAAGTCAAAAGATGAGCATCCGATAGCATTATGGTCTTTATCATTATTAACCTGTTTATCTGCTCCCTGAGATTCTTGTTGAACAGAGTTTGTCTGTTGATATCTTTTTCTCTTCTGTTGCGATCTACCGCGACCATTATTGCCTCTGCAATTATCATTAAAGTCCCTACTGTAATTTTTATCCTGGTTTGCGTTCCAGTTTCCATAACTGTCATTACCATCTCTATGCTGTTGAGAACCTCTATTATCTTGGTATTGAGGTCTCTGCAAAAAATATTTTCCTCTATACCGATTACCTTTATGAAAATTTCTAAAGTTACCGGGAATAGAATACCGTGTAATATTAGGTTGTCTCCAGTTCTGGGAAGAAGAATCTCCCTGAAATTGATTACCATGGTTCTGGGCATAATTACGGTTACTCTTTTTATTGAAATTTTGCTGGCTACCCTGAAATTTACGCATAAAATTCGGGCCATAAGGTGCTGCCGAAGCAACTGGCAGACCTTCTTTTACCTTAGAGTTGCTAATGGTTATGTGAGGATGTGCAGTAACATACTGGCTACAGTATTCTTCCATTTCTTTTATATTTTTAGGCTTACGCTCATGAAGAAAAGAAAGAAAAGCTTCATTAACAGAAGACATAACCTTGTCTCTAAGAAGTAAGTCCATGAGGGCTTCAAATGTACTTTCTGTCTTAGAAAGCTCAACCCATCGTAAAAAAGTAAGACGTATGCCTGAGATGAATTCTGAGAATTCAACTCCAGTTTCTGGTAACATGTTTTTAAATTTAAGACGATATCCGTCTTCGTTAAGTTGGTACTTCTTTAACAATGCCGCCCTGACAACCTCATAGTTGTTCTTGTCAGGCACATCTACCATACCCAACAAAGTCAAAGCATCACCTCTAAGTATCTTGGACAGATGATAAACATATAATGTTTTATCTATATTATGCACCTTACATGCACTTTCAAATCTATCTAGATAAAATGTTATATCATCAATTGAAGCATTGAATGCTGGTAAATTAAGCTTGAAATCAACAGCATTAGACTTATTAGCAGATGATACCTTATTAGCATCATTAGCATTACTAGATAACTTCAACTTTTCTAACTCCAAAGCTAAGAGTTTTTCTTCATGTTCCATTTTTGCTTTTCTCTCATCAGCTTCTCTTTGTAACCTTCTTTCTTCAGCCTCAGCCTGTTTTTCTAATCTTTTATTTTCAGCCTCTATTTCAAGTCTCTTATTTTCAGCTTCTTTTTCAAGTCTCTTATTTTCAACCTCAGCCTGAAGTCTCTTCTCCTGAGATTCTGCTTCTCTTTTTTGTTTTTCCATTTCCATTTGTAATCTCTTTTCATCTACCTGCATCTGCAGTTTTAAATTTTCAGCATCTATTCTCTTTTGTTCAGTTAGTTCTTTCATTTTCTTTTCCTCCGACTTCAATGCCTTGGCATATTGAACAGTCGCAAATTCTTCTAATTTATCACCTGTCTTCCCAAGGGCTTTACCCTGCTCAATAAAGTACTCAAATGTAGACATGATGTCTAAAATGTGAGTACAGAACCTGAAATAATTAATTATCTTATTTCAATCTTAATAGCAACAAGACTTAATAAAGTGCTTGTATAATTACTATGTTTACTCCAATCTCTGTGGGAAACAAGACTTGACACCAATTTGTATTATCAGTTGTACAATAATATCACAAGTCACCTCTTAATTATCAGTGCACTACCCAAATCAGTGCATAACCATCAGTTATTTATCATAACTGCACTACAATAGTGCATAAGCAAAAAACCACCAGTTAGTTATGATAAGTGCACTATAGATCAATAGTGCATGAGCATATATGTAACAATAGTGAAAGCTAACTATGCAAGAACTATGCAAACAATAACAAGACAATGTAAACAATAACAAAGTACCAACAATGTAAACAAAACAAAGATCAAAGTCAATGTAAACAATAACAAAGATCAGAGTCAATGTAAACAATAACAAAGATCAACGTCAATGTAAACAATAACAAAGATCAGAGTCAATGTAAACAATAACAAAGATCAAACAATACGAAAACATTCGCATAAGTCAAATAAATAAACAGCGAAACTAAAAAGAATATGATGACAGAATGCGAAGATATGACAAACAAATGACGCTACAGTATATACACAAAAATTTACGTGAAGAACTGAATAATAGAAAAGAGGAGACCTACAAATACAAACAATTGAAATCGAAACTAAAAAACAGAAAGAAAGAGAAAAACAAAAAAAAAATACAAAAAACGAAAATAAAGCACAACTCGTCACAACTAAACAGATATAGCAACGATTGTCGCTAGCAAATTTCACAGTAGGAAATTCGCACAGTCCCTAACGAAAACGCTAACAGTAGAACCTCTGTGACGTGGTATCATCTACTGAAAGACACCGCCCAACCGAGAAAACCCGCAGAAATATAAACATATAAATACAAATCCAAATAACATATAACATGTAAACATATAAAGAGTGCGAAAAATGTGATAGACAGAAGGCTCAGTTAGAACATAAGGGCACAGTTCACAAACAAAACAGGCCACTTAACTTCTATGTATCCACAACGTCAGCACAGTTCAGAACAGGATGTGATCAGCATTCTTAGGACAATGATCCAACGTTGATCCATATCTGCTCTCGTAAACTGCCATGACGAAGGAAATGAGCTTCTAACAGGAAACAGCTTCTGACAGGAAACAGCTTCTGAACTTGACCTTCTGAATCTGCAACAGTAATTCTGAGACCGGAACAGTTGTTACGGCACTTGTCCTTCTTCTCAACAGATCAGGAAATCCATTCGCTCGGTACTTGTCCTTCTATTTGTAGACAAACTTCAATACCGCCGAGCAGCGCCGGGTAGTTTCAAAATATCAACAACTGTCAGTACTGCTGCGTCTTTCAAAAAATTTCATCAAAGGTGATGAATAGCAACTGCAATGTTGTCTTGTAGTCTGCTGATGATGTCTGGGTTTGTTGACCCCCTTGAGAGTTGGTACCAGAATAAACCAACTATTGGCCACCATGAATTGATAAGGGTGGAATTAGGATGCCGTCAAATTACCACCTCTATCGACACCAGGTATTACAATGCAAGATGTGGGTGTCTTATCTGGTTTAGATTGTTGCTGTGTGTGTGTTGCAGTAGAACAGTTCAGGGTACACCACAGGCAACATGACGTGTAGAGTCATAAAAATGGTAACTTCGCTTTAGGTTTATACCATTTATTGCACGCCACAAAACAGTCATGATACTTATGTTATCATCGGCATAGTACAACGAATGCAGCATTCAAACTCATGTTAACTGACAGTCATGTAGAAGTCAATACTCAATAGTTGTATGGAAAACAAATATCATAGCGAAGCTTGATAAATAATACATATAACTTCTGCAACCGTGGTCAGCTGCAGATCCTTAATGTTCATAGACAATAATAATTATTCCTTCCTGATGCTAGCAGATCAGATGTATACAATACGTCCGTTTACTGTCTGCACGTGAGTAGCATACATGGATTACAGGTCAGCTCGACCTTTATAACCTTCCTAAGTCTAACCATCTGACTTGGACGTGATCTCTGATATAACGAATCCTGGAACACAGACAATAGTCTTGTTGGTCTAGAGCGACCCATAGATATATAACTAGTTCAGGTATAAAGATACCGGTGACTTAATCCTAGTCAAAGTACCTCTCCATTTTGAATCACACAGGCGAGCAAAAAGGCGACAAAATGACGAACCTCTAGATGATAGCCTAAAGTTCGATACAAGAGGAATTACCTTATTTCGGAAAATCAACCATGAACATATGCCTCCAGGCAGGCTTGAATAATACGGGGAAATAGTCTAGTTAGCTAACTAACTCACAAAGACAATGTATTTCCCTCAGAGAATCACAAGACGCAGTCGCGTCCGCTCGCTAATCAGTCCATTTCTCAACTCCCCGACCTGGGCGGAACAACAAAACGACCAAGTCGAGACATGCGCAGAGTGACAATCTCTGAGTCGCTGTTCACAATAAGACGATTCTAAGAACATTCGAGATAAAAGTCTTACACAGTCGCGCCTTTTATGGACATGAACAGAAGCGTTAAGAAAGGTTTCAAACATCTACAACAGTTGACTGATACTACCAAATAAGGAGATATGGTCACGCTTCGTTCAAGACATTATAGACCGAACGTGTCTCTATACAAGGGGAGGTAAACTCATAAAAAATAGCAGTATCGATATATCGGGTTCTGTCCCTTTGACCATAAAATATATATAACATGCATTTCAGTCAAATAATGATCATACATACGAAAAACGATCATACAAAGACTTTGGAAAAAAGTAATTATTTGTGCGTAACAATCACCAAATTGGGTTGGACTGTACTACCCCATCCACCCTATAGTCCCGATTTGGCACCCTCTGATTTTCATCTATTTGGTCCACTTAAAGATGCACTCCGTGGGACAAGGTTTGAAGATGATGAAGGAGTGATTAATTCAGCGAAGAAATGGCTACATGATCAAGACAAAATCTGGTACGGGCTAGAAATACATGCACTTGTTTCGCGCTGGCATAAAGCCGTACAAGTTGATGGGGATTATGTTGAATAATACCGATGTTTACATGACATATCCATGTATACTGTGTATAAATTTCATGCTTTTTGAATAAACAGCTCCTGAGAAAAACGATGTGGTGCATTACTTTTTGAATGCCCCTCGTATCACCAGTGAAATCTATTTCTCACACCTTTTTCTCACGTATCTATTACCATCCACTCTACTCAGACGGGACAAAAATAACTCACAACCTATCTGTACGACAGGCTGACACCACGGTCTATATTTAAAAAAACGAAGTTACGGAAACGACAACAAATGAACAAACTTTGCTGCGAGACGGACATTCGGAGTCTGAGGCTCGTACGGCTGTCTGTAGTGAAAGCCAAAAGGAAGCCACTGACACGAGAACGGACGTCCTGACCTCAAAACATAAAACAAGAATAGGATTTTGGAATGTCAGAACAATAAACTCCTTCCTATGTATATCCAATTTTTGTTTCTTCTTTATCTCCTTCATATGTGTGTCCAATTTCGTGTCTCCTTAATCTCCTTCATTAGTTGTTCAATTTCATGTCTTTTAAATCTCCTTCAGTTGTCTTTATCTCCTTCATATGTGTGTGTCCAATTTCGTGTCATCTTTATCTTCTTCATATGTGTGTCCAAATTTCGTGTCGTCTTTGTCTCCGTATGTGTGTCCAATTTATGATGTCTTTATCTCCTTCATATGTGTGTCCGATTTCGCATCTCCTTAATCTCTTTCATAGGGTGTCCAATTTCGTGTCTTCTTTATCTCCTTCATATACGTGTCCAAATTTCGTGTCGTCTTTATCTCCTTCATATGTGTGTCCAAATTTCGTGTCGTCTTTGTCTCTTTCATTTGTTTGTCCAATTTAGGGTCTTCTTTATCTCCTTCATATGTATATCCAATTTTGTGTCTTTTTTATCTCCGTCATATGTATATCATATTGTTAAATATATACTTTCTCTTTTGAATTCCACCAGAGTTAAATGCTGTTTCTATATATACTGTTGAATGGTGTATAGATATGAAGTTGTATTGTTCCTTGTTCACACTGACATCTACTATTTACAGGACCACAGTGTTAAGAGGTATGGTGGTCTGTGGAAGCTCCAATGTTAAAGACTTGTTGGCCCCAGCGTTGCTCGTCAGAGTGGTTGTTAGGAATAGGAATATCAACTCGACCTACGCAGTGGTGTGTAGACATAGAGTGAGAGTATAATACGCGAATGATGAAAGAGTTCGAAGAGTTGATAACTGTTCTTTTACTCACTCATGTATGGCTGGAAGTCATCGACGCCAACTGCTGTGTACTTTTTGTTACAGTTTAATTGGACGTACACATTCGACAGCACGGATACAGTGACAAATCACAGGTTGGCATAATACATCATGGTACAATTGATAAATGGTCTTGCAATGATACATGGGCACTCGTTGAATCATAGCACAATGGAATGTCAGTAGACAAGCACTCAGTATTGCCCATATATATATATCATCTGAGTTTACTGACAAAGCACGTCAGTTTATAAACAATATTCAAGATGGCTTCTAGACCTAACCTCGTCTAGCGAAGATTCCTTTAAATAATGTTCAGCACATATTTTTCATATAATCATATTGAACCGCTAGTAATGGGTTCTCATCTGTAGCAGTGATCTCTGGACTCATCAAGCGATAGTACGGGGCATCCCTTTTCTCTTCTTGAAAGTCACAAAATATTTGGATACAAGATGGCTTCTGGTGAGCTGTCACTCACGTTTGGATACAGACAATGAATCTGTATTAAAGTTAGTCATTCATTAAATGTTCTCATTGCTCTGTAGATTCTATCATGATACAATTGACTTCATCATACAAGATATAGTGCTGCTAGAAATGAATGTCTTCTTCATCTAGTTAAATATTCTCTCAGACGTACAAATCGTGCGTCTGCTTATCGAAAACGATGGCTTCGTAAGAGTTCATAAGAAATGCTTTTGTTACCTTGGTATCAGAAATATGATTCTGCCATTCCTTGGCAATAAGAATAAACACTGGGGTAAAGCATACACGATAGGTCTAAACGACTATCACTTTCCCCATCAATCTTGAGATCACTTTTCCCGGCGACAAGCCGATACAGAAAAACACGACAGCCCCCATCAGGGCGAAGCCAAATCACAACTCTCTAGCGACACATCCGCTGAACAGCCTTTGACCTTTCTAGCGACAAAGAACATATAGTTCGACTTAGATATGTAAAGATATACAGATATAAGACAGACTCGTCCTACCTAGACAAACAATACACATAAATTCAGGCCATAGATATTCTGAAGCAAGAACAATCTATTTCTACCCAAACAAAGATAAATCGCAGTAAAACTGGATTCATCCGCGGAGTTCGATCTGAGACTCCTTTCAAGGGAAGTAACTCAATATTGACTTTTCCTTAAGCAAAAAAGTTTCTATTTTGTTTACAAAATATTTGCGAACATAACAAGCATACAAATGTATAATATTGCAAGATATCAAAGACTGCACGTAACAGTCTTACCACACCTCCCGGGAAAAAAAAATGAAACATTTTTTTTTTTGAAATACATCTAGGAGCAACGTACAATAGGCTCACAACGCATGAATAATGCGCAGATGAAAATATCAGGAATAAATATAACGCCTAATATGAGGCTAAGTCGACTTATGGAGCGACTGGTGAGAATGTATCTCATAAACTGAGAGAAATTATTTCTCTACAAGTAAATTTTTCCAGGAAGGTGTCATCAAAGTATAATACAATTCTGGCAATTACACAATGCCTAAAAAATTCATACCATAATTTCGTATTAGATATCTTAAATTTATGATTTATGAAGAAAAATCATCAAAGCACAGCGGTGAATAAACATCAATGAACCGCTAAGTAGTGATACAATCATTATATTATTAAATTACAAATGTGTATCTATCATGATATAGAAAAGGAACTACTATAGACCTAGACATATCAAGAAGTCTAAGCCCTAATAGTTATGTGGAATCATGTGGGCATCTTGACAGAATGTCTGCCATCACATTATCTGATCCACGAATAGCTCGCACAGAGAAATGAAAAGGTTGAAGAGTAATTGCATATCGAGTAGACCTCGAGCTCTTCAAATTCTTACTCTGTATAGCAGTAAGAGCTTTTTGGTCGGTTTCTACTATGAAATGTGCGCCTAGAAGGAATCTCTGTAGTTTGAGGATCGACCAAACCATAGCTAATAGCTCACGGTCTAAAACCGAATAATTCCTTTCTGCCGCATTAAGTTTTCTGGAAATATACATTACAGGATGCAGAGTTCCAGAGTACTCTTGCATTAGTGCCGCTCCAATCCCAGTGGATGAAGCGTCACTACGAAGAACGAATGTCTTATCTTTAGTAGGTAGCACTAAAATAGGTGGTGTTGAAAACAATGTTTTAATCTTATCCAGAGAGCATTGGCATTCCTGAGACCAGTGGACCACATTAGGCGAACCTTTCTTTAGAAGTGTTGAAAGAGGTGCCATGATAGAGGATAGATTCTGAATGAATCTGCCATAAAATTGAATAAGACCTAACAGACTTCTCACCTGTTTTTTAGTCTTAGGGATTGAGATGTTAAGTATCTTACTAGTATTATGGTCCTCTGTCTTTAGGAAACCATGACCAACTCGGTGGCCTAGGAAAGAAATTTCGCTAAAACCAATATAGGCTTTAGAGGGTTTCGCTGTCAGGTTGTGCTCGCGCAAAGTAGACAGCAATTCATCTAACCCTGAATAGTGATCTTCCCAAGTATCGCTGAAAAGACAGATGTCGTCTAGATATGCAATGACATCTGACCGATAAGATAGGATTCGGCGCATCATGCGTACGAATGTAGCTGGTGCGTTCATAAGACCGAAAGGCATAAAATTCCATTGGAACAAACCTCTAGGTGTTGAAAAAGCCGTGAGAGGTTTGGCGCGTTCAGATAAAGGAACTTGCCAATATCCTTTAGACAAATCAAGTTTAGTGAAAAAATGAGATTTGGAGAGTCGAGTAAGTAGCTCTTCCAGTAAAGGCATAGGTTCGGCATCGAACTTCGTTACTTGATTCAATTTTCGATAGTCAACGCAAAGACGTATGTTATTGTCTTTTTTACGAACAATAACCATCGGCGAAGAATATGCAGAGGTGGATGGTTCGATTATTTTCAAATCTATCATCTCATCCAACTCTTTCTCGACCTGTGCTTGAAAATGTATAGGTATAGGATAAGGTCTAACCCTAATAGGAGTATGGTCAGTTAGAACAATGTCATGTTCAATGACATGCGTTTGTCCAGGGATGTCAGTGAGTACATCCTGAAATGTTTGCAACATAGTTGAAACTTGTCGCTGTTCTCCTAGAGACAAATCAGGAGAGACAGTAACGTTCTTCCATGATTCACTAGAATGAAGTGGGATCATTGGAAGAGGAAGATTTACATCTGAAAAACTTGTTTCCTCATCCTGTATCACGGACAGTGATGAGTAATGACCATGTTGTACTGGAGAATTGTCCGTTGCTTGGAAAATGGGTTGCAAATAATCCGGACGTTCATGGAATTCAGTAAGCATATTGATGTGGAAGGTTTTATGCTTCCCATCAATATCGACAATATAGTCGACATCGGAAATTTTCGATATTATATCGTACGGACCTTTCCAAGAAATAAGTAATCTGTTTTCCCTACAAGGTAGTAATACAAATGCTTTGTCACCAGGACAAAGTTGTCGTAAGCATCTCTTCTTATTGGCAAATTGCCTTGCCTTCTGTTTCGCAAATTCAGAAGAAGAAGTTGCTAATTTGCATGCTTCGATAATCTTTTGTCTCAACGCGATGACATATTCGTAGGATGACTTTGTGTCATCGTCAATATTGTCAGATGTTATGAGATCGTGAAGCAACGACATAGGGCCACGCGGACGCGCGCCAAAGACGAGTTCAAAGGGAGAAAATCCTGTATGTTCATTGGGTACCTCTCTGTAAGCGAAGAGGGCCGCAGGTAAAACTCTGTCCCAGTCTTGAGGATGATCCTCAGTTATCTTCCCTAGTAAGTTTTTAAGTGTTCTATTAAGGCGTTCGACCATACCATTAGACATTGGATGGTAGATACTACTTAAAGATCTATCTATCTGCAGAGTAGACATTACTTGAGACATGGTATCTGATATTAGTTGGGTGCCATGGTCTGACAATATCTCTCCGGGGAAACCCAGACGAGAAAATATAAGCCAAAGAGCATCTGCAATATCAGCAGTAGTAATGCTCTTCAGAGGAATAGCCTCTGGCCAACGTGTGCACATATCAACACACGTCAAGATAAACTGATGTCCTCTGGCAGACTTGATCTTAAATGGACCAATAATGTCTATGGCCATTTTTTGAAACGGCCGAATAGGAATGTCCGCCGCCTGAATGGGTGCAGCATGCCGTGGACCTTTGGATTTAACTTCCTGACATACTTTACAAGATCGACAATAAATCCGTATGTCCTTGTTTACTAATGGCCAAAAGAAAGCCGCAAGGACTCTTGACTTAGTACGGGAAAAACCCATGTGTCCAGCACACTGAGAGTCGTGAGCGTGCTGCAAAATTTTAACTCTCAAATTCTTGGGAACCAGGATTTGAGAATGACTTGACGTAATGGAGTCTTGAACCATACGTACAAGTACGCCATTCTTCTTTGTAATCCACGATTTACGACTTGTGTCTTTATTCGGATCACCTTTAGTTGCAAGAATGAAGAATTTCTTCAGAGTGGGATCATCTTCTTGCTGTTTTATAAACGAGTCACGAGAAATTACCAAGGGATCATCTTGGTTATGCACTTCATTATCTTCAGTAGATGAAGTTTGAGGCATATTAAGAGCCTGAGCTCTAGTGACTACAGCGTTAGCAATCTGCATGTTTTGCCTTTCCCACGCGGAAATTTGTTGCGGAGTGCATTCTTTGACTCCATGAATGCGACCGATGATGAGGTCAGCGATCGGATTCGGAAGAAGACATGCGTGTACATCTCCTGTAAAGAAAGGAGTAGCAATCCTAATGATAGCAGTAGAGTATTTCTCTAATGTGCCGCCAAATGTTACACATTTGACTACTTGTCCAGTGGCACGGGAAGGATCTACGAGTGACTGCCTAACACCAATTGTGGTGCATCCAGAATCAAATAGCACAGAGACTGGATTGTTATTACTAAACCCTTATGTAAGACAAGAGAACCTCTTCCATCATGCGCGACTGATGCAGGAAGAGCAGGAAGAGGATGGCCACAGCTTAAAGTAGACACTGTGGTTGGCTCAAATAACGTTTTGCATTGGGGGCACTGAGATGCTCTCCCAAAATCAAAAGCGGCACATGCCATATTACTAGCATCATTATTATCTTTACTCTGTTTATAGGCTTCATGGGACTCTTGTTGTGCAGAGTTTGCCTGAAAATGTGGTTTATGTCTTTTGTTTTGAGATCTACCTCGGTTATTATCACCTCTGTAGTTATTGTTACCTCTATTGTAACCCCTATTTGGGTTTGAGTCATAGTTCCCTTGGTTACCATTATCATATTCATTATAATGAGTATCTCTGTAATTATGATCTTGTTGACTCCAAGACGGATAACCCGATAGTTTCTATAATTACTTCCTCTACGGAAATTCCTATAATTATGACCACCCCTGTGTCGAGAGCTATCAGCTCGTCTCCAGTTCTTTGAAGAAGAACCCTGAAATGATTGGTTACCTTGGTTTTGATAACTATTATGGTTACCTTTTTTTCAAATCTGTTTTGAGGTCCCTGAAATCTGTGTGAATAATTGGGATTGTATGGTGTTGCTGAAGCAACTGGCATACTCTCCTTAATCTTAGTGTTGCCAAAAGTCACGTCGGGGTGTGCAGTGACATATTGGGAACAATATTCTTCCATTTCCTTTAGAGATTTGGGTTTACGCTCATGTATAAATTCAAGGAATGGTTTGTTAACACATGACATAATCTTATCTCTGAGCAACAAATCCATAAGTCCTTCATACGTTTTTTCTGTTTTGGAAAGCTCAATCCAACGATCAACTGTGAGACGTGCCTTTGCAGTGAATTCTGAGAATTCTACACCTGTCTCAGGCACCATCGTCTTAAACAAAAGGCGATAGCCTTCCTCACTTAGCTGGTATTTTTTTATCAAAGCCGCCCTAATGACATCATAATTATCCTTATCTGCTTCTCCTACAAGGCATAATCTAGTCAAAGATTCACCTTTCAAGTTTTCTGCTAATTGATTAGCATATTGTGATTTATCCACATTATGTGTACGACAAGAACGTTCAAATCTATCCAGCCAGAATGTAATATCGTCACTGGACTGATTGAACGGTGGAACCTTAACCTTGTAAGTAGAAGGTTTACCATTACCACTAGATGCCTGATTAACATTACTCATACTTGTCAATCTTAATTTCTCTAACTCAAATTCATGTTCTCTTATTGCTTTTTTTTTCTTCAGCTTCTCTGTCTAATCTTTTTTGTTCAGCAGCAGCTTCTCTGTCTAATTTTTTTTGTTCAGCTTCACTGTCTAATCTTTTTTGTTCAGCAGCAGCTTCTCTTTCTAATTTTTTTTGTTCAGCTTCAAATCTCCTTTCCTCCACCTGCATCTGCAATTTCTTTTGTTCAGCAGCAGCAGTAGCTTCTCTGTCTAGTCTTTTCTCTTCAGCTGCTAATGTCTTGTCATATTGAGCAACTGCCCATTCTTCTAATTGTTGACCAGTCTTATCAAGGGATTTCCCTTGTGCAATGAAGTATTCTAATGTAGACATGATGTCTAACAATAATACTAATTACTTGAAACAATAATAATACCACAAGTTCTTAATGACTTGATTAATCAGTACACTATCTCAATCTCAGTGGGTCACAAGCCTTAATAAGGTCTTGTATAATTTCTTGTATACCAGTAATAATAATAAAGTACTGGTTTATACCATAATCCAAGTGCAGTGCACAAGCAATAGTGTCTTATGAAATATACCTATATAAAACATATGTCAACCAACAGCATACATAAAGTACAAATAAGACTGACAATACGAAAACGTTTGCAGAAATCAAATAAATCAAATAGGGAAATCAATGAAAATAATCACTGAATCTGCAAGGAATAACAACACAAATGACGTCACAGTATATGAATATAAATTGTGAATAGAACTGAAAGATAGAAAAGGGTAGACCAACAAATTACAAACAAATCAAAACAAAACTAAAGAACAAAGAAATATTACAAAAATAACAATAATTACAGTCTTCACAGCTAACACAAATAGCAACTAGTTGTTGCAAGCAAATTTCCAATTAAGGAAATTGCACCTAAAGAAAACGCCCACAACGGACCCTCTATGACGTGGGATATTCTGTTGTGAGGACACCGCCCAACCTAAACACAACCCGCTGACATATAAACTAATATACTATACAAACAAATAACATATAACATATAATCATAAATGCATATATCATGTGTGTAATATATAAAGCACTGTGTTGCAGATAGGATGCTCAGTTATACATTAAATAATGAAATGTGTTGGAAAGAGTTTCAGTTCATAAATATAATGGCACAGTTTCTGAATAAACAAAGTAAACTGCCACTTTAATCAATACTAGATTTTTGATTTAATCTATTACAATGTTCAACAATATGAGTATCAGAAGGTCCAACGATGAAATTTACGCACTTATGTTCAACAATACTGCAACAATAGAACAGTTTATGGCCTTCAAAGTATCATCTCTGTACTGTGAAACTCTGTAATGTCTAAGCGTAAAAATGTCAACAACGCTGACCTAGATACTGCATTCACTTGATAGGTCACGTGACAAAGTGTTGACAAAGAGCAAACTAATACTGCAAGTGTGTCGTATCAGCCACAGGAAACGGTCTGGTATCGGTAGTCTGTTGACTTCTCAACTTCTGCGAGGTCAAACCCAGAAAGCTGGCTCACCAGTGTTAAATGGATAGCATACCAGTGTTAAATATATACTTCTTTGAATTCCACCAGAGTTAAATGCTGTTTCTATATATACTGTTGAATGGTGTATAGATATGAAGTTGTATTGTTCCTTGTTCACACTGACATCAACTATTTACAGGACCACAGTGTTAAGAGGTATGGTGGTCTGTGGAAGCTCCAATGTTAAAGACTTGTTGTTGGCCCCAGCGTTGCTCGTCAGAGTGGTTGTTAGGAATAGGAATATCAACTCGACCTACGCAGTGGTGTGTAGACATAGAGTGAGAGTATAATACGCGAATGATGAAAGAGTTCGAAGAGTTGATAAATGTTCTTTTTCTCACTCATGTATGGCTGGAAGTCATCGACGCCAACTGCTGTGTACTTTTTGTTACAGTTTAATTGGACGTACACATTCGACAGCACGGATACAGTGACAAATCACAGGTTGGCATAATACATCATGGTACAATTGATAAATGGTCTTGCAATGATACATGGGCACTCGTTGAATCATAGCACAATGGAATGTCAGTAGACAAGCACTCAGTATTGCCCATATATATATCATCTGAGTTTACTGACAAAGCACGTCAGTTTATAAACAATATTCAAGATGGCTTCTAGACCTAACCTCGTCTAGCGAAGATTCCTTTAAATAATGTTCAGCACATATTTTTCATATAATCATTTTGAACCGCTAGTAATGGGTTCTCATCTGTAGCAGTGATCTCTGGACTCATCAAGCGATAGTACGGGGCATCCCTTTTCTCTTCTTGAAAGTCACAAAATATTTGGATACAAGATGGCTTCTGGTGAGCTGTCACTCACGTTTGGATACAGACAATGAATCTGTATTAAAGTTAGTCATTCATTAAATGTTCTCATTGCTCTGTAGATTCTATCATGATACAATTGACTTCATCATACAAGATATAGTGCTGCTAGAAATGAATGTCTTCTTCATCTAGTTAAATATTCTCTCAGACGTACAAATCGTGCGTCTGCTTATCGAAAACGATGGCTTCGTAAGAGTTCATAAGAAATGCTTTTGTTACCTTGGTATCAGAAATATGATTCTGCCATTCCTTGGCAATAAGAATAAACACTGGGGTAAAGCATACAGGATAGGTCTAAACGTCTATCACTTTCCCCATCAATCTTGAGATCACTTTTCCCGGCGACAAGCCGATACAGAAAAACACGACAGCCCCCATCAGGGCGAAGCCAAATCACAACTAACTAGCGACACATCCGCTGAACAGCCTTTGACCTTTCTAGCGACAAAGAACATATAGTTCGACTTAGATATGTAAAGATATACAGATATAAGACAGACTCGTCCTACCTAGACAAACACTACACATAAATTCAGGCCATAGATATTCTGAAGCAAGAACAATCTATTTCTACCCAAACAAAGAATAAATCGCAGTAAAACTGGATTCGTCCGCGGAGTTCGATCTGAGACTCCTTTCAAGGGGAAGTAACTCAATATTGACTTTTCCTTAAGCAAAAGAGTTTCTATTTTGTTTACAAAATATTTGCGAACATAACAAGCATACAAATGTATAATATTGCAAGATATCAAAGACTGCACATAACACAAATGTCGTGTCTTCTTTATCTTTTTCATATGTATATCCAATTTCGTGTCTTTTTTAGCTCCTTCAAACGTGTGCAGATATAGGAACTGAAATTACAAAGATAAAATCTGAAATAAAAGGAAATAAATCTTACTCTGTGAGGGTAAGCGACGTCCCAGAAGATTTGCAGACTAGATCCTGCCGGTATATTTGTGTAGTTTACGAGTTCTGGATCTATTTAAAACAAACAAACAAATTACTTCAGTCAAACTTGATACAAAGAACTCATCAAATCAATATACAAAGATAAAAGAACACGTAGCTATATTTGGTCATTGCGTGTTATAATCTCGCTGAAGAAGACAAATGTGTCGATATGTACGGTTGTTTTATTTTTGTACTTTTGTATAGCTACTTGTACTCTCTGGTACTGATTGGAGTTACAGTGATGGGAATTAATGGTTATATTAGTGAAAACACAAATCAATGATCTCTACGATACCACCTCAGATTGGGCGAAAAGAAACTCTCACAGCAAGCAGAAACGGAAAGAAAACGTCGAAAGGAACACCATGAAAATAAGCAGCTGGGTGTTGTCAACTCAGGGGCGCATTCCCTTAGTCAGTTACGACTTAAGGGGCTATTATTATTAGTATAGTAAAATCAAGACAATCATTTCGAAATGTAATGATAAATAAACAAGACAAATGTTACGCAAAATAATTTTCTTGCAAGACTACATAACGCCCCGTATAGTTCCCTGGGAATCTCTAGAGACAACGAAAGAATAAGGCTACAGGACCGTCAGGTATATTGTAAGAGGTAACCAATTTGAGGTTGTACACAGGGCTGGCAACCTCATAATGCAAAACACATTGGCAGAGAAACAACCCCTGCAAGCGTGCATGAAGACTTGTATACAAGCTTGTTATAAGGGTGCCAGATAGTGTGGTGGCTCAATAAGGAAATTAAAGGGGCATGGTTATGATGAAAACTTCATTATGCATACGGGTTGAGCAATGGCGTCTTCGGGAAGGTTATGTGACACATTTCTCAAGATTTAGACCCAATGTGTTTCTTGAAATCCGTAGCGTTTCCGGGAAGGTTATGTGACAAATTACTCAAGATGTAGACCTAGTCTGTTTCTTCAAGGCAGTGTCGTCCCTGGGAAGGTTATGTGACAAATTTCTCAAGATTTAGACCCTGTCTGTTTCTTGAAGCACTGGCTTCTCCGGGAAGGCTATGTGATAACAAATTTCTCAAGATTTAGGCCCACTATGTTTCTTGAAGTAAATGGAGGTTTTAGGCATGAGGTGTCGGATTTTAACTGACCTCATGGACATGACGCATAAATATATGCTTCTGGATATAACATAAAGTTATTTGAAAGGGGCCTCACGAGTTCACACTTGCCTAATGCCTCGCACAACATAACACCGCCACCGCTTAAAGTAATGGTATAAGTACTAAATATAGATATATCTGTGTGTGTCAATCAGTCAAAAGCCTTTAACTCCCAAAGGCGCATAGACCATCAAGAAACACACGCCAAGTCCTCCTGTCACGTGCCATTAGCTCAAGCTGTTTCCACGTTTTCCTCATCATTTTCCCTTCTGTCTCCAGATCTCGTCTCCACTTGTTTCTTGATCTACTTTTGCCTCTCTTACCCTGGGGGTTCCAGAACAAGGACTCTCCGCATGCTTCCTTAGTATATGTCCTATTTATCGCCAGCTTCATCTTCTTATTTCTTGTTCCACTGGCGCTGTCTCGTTTTTGTCATTAGTTCCACGTTGGAAACCTTGCCATACCATTTTAATCCTTCTGTTATGCGCAAGCACCCATCAACAAATCTGTGTAAGAGAGTACACCTCCGCGTTAGAAAGATAGATCACTATCAATACACATCAGATGAGATAGCGAAAGATATTATTTATCCGAAAGTGTTCAGGCTTAAGGGATAATCTTTTCAAAAGTAAAGATTTAAAACCTGAATAGCATATTCACTGTGGCAAGGAACTTTCCAGAACAGCATACAATTAGGGTTTTGTAGATTTGTCACAAAATGCTGCGATCATCCTCGATCTTTGTTTCACTCCAGCTGTATCGGTACATTTGTGGTACTGATTTTATTGTGTGCTTTCATTTGTCGCACTCTCTTTTTCTGCTATGTGTAGCAGGTGTTATGAATTTTCCTTCTTACACCCTTCTCAGGGATAAGCGGACATATCTGGTTGTTACCCATTTCTCCCTGCGTTGCAAGAAGTGGCAGTGACCTAACCATGTTGGCTATCGTGGGCGCAGCGATATCAGTATACAGATTAACACGTAAATCGCCTCAGCGCAGTGCTTAATCACTGATAAGACACGGGTACGCGCATCACCAAAGCTTGGAATACGGGGAGACAACTGATGGACAGACACAGATAAGAGATTACTTTCTGATAAAAGTCATGATTGTTACATTGGGAACACGTTGTTATATGAGGTTATCGACATGTTCGTAAGTTTGTACCCAAGGGCAAGCGGATGTGTACAGCCCACTTTCAGAAAAGTAATGTTTGAAATTTTGCATTAGCTGAGTCATGCAACATACTCAAATCAGATTGGCTGGTCCTTTGAGGCGCACATAACAAATGCGTGGTAAGGCAGTGAATATAATCTGACCATTTTCTCAAGCTATTTCACTTGATAAATCGCTCGCCAAGATACCAGACCTTGCTACAGTGAAGAATTAGAATTCAGAATTCTTCCTTAACATACTGGACACCTTTTATTTGAGTATTTATCAGGACTTACCATATAGCCAAAGAAATCTCTTTCATATTAAATAAGGAAACCGGGACTGAGGAAACTGAAGAACCACGCACGAAGTCAGAGAGGGAACTTAATTAACGACACCCCAGACGCGCGTAGGAGGCCCATTCAGGTCTCTTTTATTCATCAGGGCAAAAAGTATGTGATCCAGGAGTGGCGTGAGTTGTGATTTACATTTCATGTTTTATTACTAACATGTGAACTAACATATATATATATATATATATATATATATATATATATATATATATATATATATATATATATATATATATATATATATATATATATATATATATATATATATATATATATATATATATGTGTGTGTGTGTGTGTGTGTATATATATTACCATGTGAAGTTTAATATGTGAAACTCGCTTATGGATGTCACAGTCATTTGAGGCTGGAAACCTCAGCGTATATAATAATGATTCATGAACCACCACTGCACGGGCTGGTGATTGCTTTATTGCTAGTTTCGTAGAGAGAGCTGGGGGCATAAAGTGGTTCCAGATTCCATGCGGAGCAGGGAGGGAAAGATGAAAGAAATGATGTACATTGTAAGTATAATACTTACATTTCCAAAGCAAGTTAAATGTCCATATAGACATATTCACTTTAAAATTAATGTAGGTTTTCAAGTTTTAAACCAGTCTGAATATCTGTGTGAAAATATTCCTTTTAAAGTTAATGGAATTTCCAAACTTTTCAATCAGTGTAAAACATAAATGAAAACATATTCAATTTATATTGTGAACACTTTTCAATCAGTGGACATGTATATGTAAACAGACTCTATCTGTATTATTAACATTTACATTTAAATGTCATGTAAAGCTAAAGCTATTATATTTAAATGTAAAGAAAGTTTTATCCCGAGGGATTAACATTTAATTCTCATCGAGGGTAAAGTCTGAGTTCATTGGGATGGTGGTATGGGAAGATAGGAACCCATAACTATGAGTTGGACAACGCCATGTTCAGAAGAGCGTTTCGTTCTATTCTTTTACCATAGTTATCGGTGGTACCAGCAGAAAGTACTATCTCTGGAACAAGAAGGGAACAGTGGCCTAAGCTTTAAGACGAAGGACCCACGTGGTAGACTCTCCTTGACATTTCTGGGAAACGAGCTACACCCGACAACCTTGACCAAGGACGAGCGTGAGCAGTGTGAAAAGAACCAACCCGTAAGAAGGAGCAGAACCGTCATAGGCAGCTAAGTTCAAATCTATGCTGCCACTTGAACTTCTTGTAACATTTCACAATCCATAACGACTGTGATGATAACTTTTCTTGATCCATAACTATTCAAATTATTTTCCAACTGTTAAAACTTAAGTGATTATTAAATGTTGTTATTTGTAATTATACAAATTTAACTTCGATTTAATCATTTTAAAGTTAATGCATGTTTGTCTCAGTCAATTTATAACACACACTCTAAACAGAGCTATACTAGAATAATATAATTCCACTGAGTAAATCAGGGGTGGGGGCTTGACGAGCTGAAATTAATAAATGTTTAAATACTTCACAAAAGTGTCGGCAGAATTACAGAGTTAACATACTCAGCCAAAGCAGTATTGTTCTCGTTTATTCTGAATATCTTGTGAAGACTGCCTGAAGATAGACGCGTTTTGTTTCTTCTATTTACATATCTGCCAAGAGTAATCTTGTGCGAAGATATACACCTTTGAAGCCCATATTAGATAACTCTTGAGTTTTGGCCACTGTTGGACCACTTCTGCAAAGCAGGAGAGGCAATACCTTCACAAGATTAGACAAATTATCATTAGCATAGAAATTGTGCAGACTGGCTTTTCCAGTATTTGCTATCGACATCCTGTGAGAGAGTCGGCAGCCGTTTTAAGTTGTCACGAGATGGATTTGGGGCGACCCCTTCTCGATCTCTCTTTCACTCCGGCAGTACTCATTTTAAATTGTTTTACTGACTAATTGCGTGCTTTTCCATGTTCAGCACTTCTTTCTTTCTCTGCTATGTAGCAGACATTTTGTACTTTCATTCTTACACTCCTTTTGGTAATAATTCGGCTTGTCTGTTTACCTGCCCATCCCTGATGAGGTAGTAGACAGGTGATGCAATATTGAAACGGCAGTCATGTTGGTAAATTCTCGTATACCAAACCTTGGCTGCGACAGATTAACACTAAAATCGCCCCAGCGTTTTGTTTAATCGCTGATAAGGCAACGGTGCGTCTTCGCCAAGATGGTAAAGAGACGGGTTTTGTGTGCTCAAGCAACAGATAACGAGATTACTCGTCTGTGCGACACCTTTTGAACAGACATAAATGACATTATCTTTTCCTGGCCGACTTTTTCACGAAGACATTACTTTATATGAAAGTAATAAGTTGTTACATCTGACACACATTGCCATAAGAGATTACCGATGTGTTGATGAGTCTGCCTGCCAGGCAATCGGATGTTCTATTACCATGTATGGGAGAGGTGACCTCTGCATCATGCACATAATTTTCCATGTCTGAAATAATTTAAAATTTCTCCACCCATGTGTGAAAACGATTGGCGCTTTCTTAACATCGTAACAAACCAAATGCGGGGGCAGACTTGCAATATAATCTTACGTTTTCGCAAGTCTAGTTGACTGTGAGAAATCGCTTTCCAAAGACGACACCAGACCTTGCCAGAAGTTAGAATTCAGAATTCCATTGATCAGGCCGGACTTTTATTGGAGTATTTTGGAAGGACTTACACAGCCCAGGAAAACTCTACCATTTTAATAAGGAAACGGAATCTGAGGAAACTGAAACACACGGAATGTGTGGGAATTAATTAAAAGTAACGACCCCAAGTACACGAGTAAGAGGCATCTACCAGTGCCTTTATTCATCTGTGCAAAACGTATGTGAGCCAGGATTGGCGTAAGTTGTGCATTTTACATTTTTTTTTGTTCATTACTAACATGTGAACTAATATGTATATATTGACATGCAAATATTAATATGTGAAAATTTGCTAGTGGATGTCTAAGTCATTTGAGGCTGGCAACCTCAGCGTATAGAATGATGATTTCATGAACCACCACTGCAAGGGATGGTGACTTCTTAATCGCTAGTTTCTTACAGAGAACTAAAAGCATAAGTAGTCCCAAGTTCCATATGAAGCAGGGTGGGAAAGAAGACAGAAATTATGTACATTCTAAGTATACATTTTCAAACCAGTGTAAATGTCTATGTAAACATATTCACTTTAAAATTAATTAAAGTTCCAAACTTTTCAACAAGTGCACATATAAATGAAAACATATTCAGTCTATATTGTGAACACTTTTCAATCAGTGGAGATGTAAATGTAAACATATTCTATCTTTACTATTAACCTTTTCATTTAAATGTAAAATAAAGATAACGCTATTCAATTTAAATGTAAAGAAAGTTTTCTCTTGAGGGATTAAGTTTAATTCTCATCAAGGGTAAATTCGGAGGTAGATGGGATGGTGGAATAGAGAGAAGGGGACCCATAACTATGGGTTGGAAAACGCAATACTCAGGAGAGTTTTTTGTTTCTATTCTTTTACCATAGTTGTTGGTGGTGCCAGTTGAGGGTACTATCTTTGGAACAAGAAGGGAACAGTGGCCTGAGCTTTAAGACGAGGGACCAACTTCGTAGACACTCCCTGACATTTCTGGGAACGTGCTGCGCCCTAACAACATTGACCAGCGAAGAGCGTGATCGGTTTACCAAGAACCAAACCATCAGCGGGAGCAGAACCTACCAGTGGCACATACGTTAAACTTTAAAGCTGCCACGTTGTCGTGAGTTGGTCTGCTTTAACAACACGTCCTTCTGTATACTCTGACGAAACCGCGCGCCATACTTTATGATAACTGCTTGATACACTGACTAATCGGAAGGTACCGTTCTGCCGTGTTTACTAAAGCATTGAACAGACAAAATGGCTAGGACTAATTCGTGCAACCGAGTGAAGGATGCCATTTAATTACATAAGTAGGAAAGAAGTACCACCTGGAAGAGGTCTCTAATTCTACAACGGGAATGTTGCTCTGCACTTCTGTGCAGAGACTTTCACGATCATTAGTATAGGACGGGAGAAATCTTTGGTTGAATGCATCGAGGCCTCAGGTTAATCCATAATTTGGCTGTTTAAAGTACGCATAGAAATAAATGCATTTAGGAAAGTAACAGATTAGTAGGTAGCTAGGAAGGTGTAGAATAATACAGAGCATATTTAAGGCTTAAGATGAAGAAAATCGCTCCAGGAATAACGTAGATAAATAAAATCATAGTTTTCCTGATTTGCACAACTAGGCAGATTTTACAAAAAAATTTCGGATGCAAATATTAGCGAGCAGGGAAACCCCTCGGACGCCCAACCTCACACTATAAATAACGTGTATGCTAAAGAAATGGGGCCAGTCATTTTAAAAAAAATCACGGTGAGCGGTAACACAAGTGTTAATGCGTAGTGCCTTTGCCTTATGTATCTGAGAGCAGACCATTACAACCATTAACAGCTCGACTGTGTGTGCCTGAGGGTAAGAAAGAATGTATAAATAAATATATATATGTATATAAATATATAAATATATAAATATATAAATATATAAATATATAAATATATATATATATATATATATATATATATATATATATATATATATATATATATATATATATATATATATATATATATATATATATATATATATATATATATATATATATATATATATATATATATATATATATATATATATATTTTTTTTTTTTTTTTTTTTATGGATTAACTACAGTGTGTGTTAGAAAGTGTGTAGAACATGTTTGAACTACTGTGTAATTTTCTGGAGGCAAAAGCCAAGCTTGTGAAAATATTCAAATCGATTGAGAACGGTAGCAAGGTTGTGTCTATAGTTTTAGAAACGTATTTAAAGAATTATTTCTTGGTGGAATGGATCTCATACCAGGAACATGAGGGAGGATGAAAGGAATTGTTTTACTGCATTGATTAAGATATCACTTGGTATTTTTCCACAAAACCTAATAACTTTATGGAGGCGAATCATGGACAAATAGCTCTAACTAAGGATTTGAAGGAAAATTGTATTCACAGTGAACTGAATTGTATTAATGCTGACTTGATGTGACCTGTGCGTCTACCTGCACTCTGTTGTCTGAAAACTATCTCTCATCTCCTACTTCTGTGATAGGGAGATAGAGATAGGCAATACAGTGGTGAAATTAAATATATTTTCAGGTTACATCCTGCAATTACCTGCCAAATTTAGGAGCCAGACTCCATTATAGGATTCAGAGGTGCGAGTGCCCTTTAATGATACAGGGCAGGTCACCCAGATCCAAAAGCCTGGACGAGACAGTCTTCTTGCCACACCCAAGGTGGAACAGACTACCAAATCAAGACCCCAAGCTAAGTAGCCACCCAAGGCTACTGTATATTTTATCACAGCATCACCACAAACTAGATAGACTATGATGAACAAACAGTGCATTTTTGCTAGGCAAACGTCCTAGTCAGTGGTTACTTAATTCCAATAACTGTGAAGAAGATAAAATAAATTATAAAGTACAGACAGTCTACACCTACAGTGATTTCAGCCTAGAAAGAAGAACGTTCATATAAAGATAAAAGACTGTAAATAATTTTAACGATTTGCAGGTGTTTTTATTTATTTAATTTTGTAATCAACCTTTGAATTCAGTGAAAGATTTTCACAAAAAATAAGAAAACGTGTAAATATAAATTGTAAATATTTACCAGCAGACTTACTTAAATTCTTACAGTTAAGTTACAGTTTCTGTTGGTAGATAATTAAGTTATTACCCCTAGCAGAGTTATTAATAATAATAAAAATACAATTAACAGAGGAGGATTTGGAGAGGGAACACGTAGGGACTTAGAGTAATACATTATCATCTTCTCTAGGAACTTATACAGTTTGATCCTACCTTTGATGTCTATAGACACTTACGCTTTTCAGAGAAGGGGGTATTTCTTATAAGACCAGACTCTTATCTGGCACTATCCTGGTATCACCTGATACAATTTTGTGTCCAGGATACCTATAAATTTCAATAATAATCAACCCTCTCGTGACACACGTGAACTCCTTTATAAACTTTCATCCCATCACAAGAGTGATGATAAACTTTTTTTTATAAATCATTATTCAAATTTTTCTAAAACCTTGTTAAAACTAAATGATTATTAAATTTGTTATTTGTAACTATACAAATGTAACTTCGATTTAATCATTTTAAGTGTACTGTATGTTTGTCTCAGTCAATTTACTAATACACTCTAAACAGAGCTATACCAGAATAATAAGAATTCCACTGAGTAAATCAGGGTGGGGGCTTGACTAGCTAAAATAATAATTGCTTAATTCTTCATAAAAGGTGTCGGGCAGATACAAAGTTAACAATTGCCTTGCCAATGCATCATTGCTCTTGACTTCTGAAATATCTCATGAAACTCCATTGAGATAGAAGCATCATTATTCTTCTATCAACCACTCTGCCAAGAGTAATCTTGTGCGAAGGTAGACACCTTTGAAGGCCCATATTAGATACTCTTGAGTTTTGGCCACTGTTGGACCACTACTGCAAAGCAGGGGAGGCAACCAGTGACATAAATCTTATATGCATATTTTAACATATACAAACATGTTTATTCATGTGAAGTTGTGCATGAAGTCACAACTTCATTATACAAACTAAATTGCTACACAAACCACTACTGTAAGAGCTGGTGATCGCTTCGTGAAGGTTTCCTCACAATGAACCAACGGCAGAGGTGGCTTCATGCTCCATGTGGAGCAGAAAGAGGAACTGATGCCGAAAAGAAAATTTTGTATACATTTTTATATGTCAGAACTTCATTTCCAATTGACATAATGTTTGTATATTATATTGTGATTAATTCACATTCTCTCACTTTCTTAAAACACACTTTCATCTGTCTCGGAGCACTCAGCGTTCTTGTTCATTAAATGGTGTGTTCACCGGGAAATCACTGATGAAGATGGAATGGTGGGTGAAACGGGTAGTCTCTTTGGTTTCTACATTAGGAGACACAGATTTACGGGAGATGCTATCTCTTTAGTTTCTGATAGTCATTTCTGAAAATCAATCTTGAGATACGGCTCTAGAAGACATTCCGAGGCGGCACATTTGTGCGATCTACATTTAAACTAACGTGATCCCAGACGCCACTAGGCTCCTGACTTGTGAAGAAAAGTCAAGGATCCATGGATACCTGTCACAGATGGAAATAGTGCAGCAGTAATCATCCACTTTTGCCCCTCCCCATCTAGTTTATATATTTTTTACTACATGAAAGAAGGATTCACCAGTGTAATTAACACGTGGGCCATCTGGCAATTAAGCCCTATGTGAAACAGAGAGCGAAGCGCGGTGTATGGCGTAATAGATTCTTTGATCAGGGGAACACACGATATTCAGTGAGACGGACCTTGGATTGTAAAACTTTCAGGTGAAAATTGCGTAACTGATTTTCGGCAAGGTGGAGATGATGAAAGTCAAGAGGTGGTAAAATTTCCTTTGATTCAAGAAATCGAACGGCAAATTGGCTCGGGTCTGGCAGTGGTGTGACTTTCGCATTAGAGAACGATAGTACGGAACATATCAATATATGCCATGTCTCTCCGATAGCCATGATCAGTTGCCAGAAATCTATCTGAATTCACTAGCTCGTTATCTTAAAATTTCTCGTACAGAGTGAACATTAATAGATTTTCGTGGAGTGTCTCAGTTTTCTGATTGTGGTAATTTATATACCGGAACTAGCCTTGAAGTGATTTAGTGTGTTTAAAGTTGTGGTAAAGTGGGATGTTATAAATATTTAAAGGGGACTTAGTGTACTGACTGAGATCAGCTGTGAAGGTATCTGTATCTAATAGGTGTAGTGTTTTACAGATAACCTTATTTGCTACCACATTATACCTCAGTCAGAATTATTCTGGAATATTGTGATGACTACGTTAAATGTCTAGGGTATGTATATGATGAAGTGTAAGTCACAACAACTACAGACAGATAAACAATTTAATTTATTCCACCACACTTGACAACACTGTGACACTCACACACATTTAACACTCTATAAGACTATCTTAAATGAATCACTGGTAAAGTTTCAAATATATATGTATTAATTACTTTCACTAATATATATCCTGATTCAACTACAAAGTGAACCAGGAATCACAATTAATTGTAATCACAATTTATATATACATAATTTATAAATATGAACTTAGTAGTGACATATTGTATTAGTATTATCCTATGTGTGTCAGTTGTGTAGTAGTACTAGGAGGTACTACTGGTTTTGTTTTTTCATGCTATGTTATTATTTGTCATCATGACTTCAAGTGTTTGTTTATCTGGGAAATAGTATGGGGAAAAAGTTCACAGTTCCTGTCAATTTAAACAAGGTATTGTCCCTCTTTTTTACTAAAATGTCAATTTTTGAGGGGACACATAATGTTGAGCTCCACTGGCCACAGAGGCTTAACTTTCGTGATGGCGGCAGGAAAAGACTCCTCTGCTCGATTTCTCCCCTGTGTTCTGGAGACACCTCACTAGTCGCTATCTGGACCCAGGAGTATGCTATCAGCCTCCAGATTCAGCAAAGCTCAGACCAGGTGCTGCTCAATAACTTTAGGACCACAGTCCCACAATTCATGGAATAATACACAGTTACGTTGACTGGCAATGAATATAGCACAATTTCGATCTGCCGATGTCCCAGGCTTTTATTTAGAAAAATATGCACTGGCGCTCAACGCACTGGTTCTTTAGTAAGTTTATTTGAAAATGTGGTGCTGAACTAGCGCTTCTAAATGACTATATTGGCGGGTCTAACCAATCGAGCCATGTTTACACAAGCGTTTGAAAAAAAGTACTCCTACTCACGTTTCCCTAACAACAAAGAATCAATATTTATAGCCCGACTAATCGTGTTTAGCCTTACATTTACTTCTATCCAATCAAATAGGATTTAACATGGGGACCTATTTCCCGTACAATGGTGGTGTCAAAGTCTGCCACTGAGCGATTCTGATTTTGGGGTTGTCTGACACCCTCACTATTTCTTTTGGCTATATTTTGTTAATTCCTAGACTATTTGCGTAACGTTTAACATATTCTTTGTCAGCAAGTCCTAAGGAACCCAAATATACAAATTTAAAGGAGCTAAGTGGCTGCGTTCAAAATATGCATTTTCTTCTAGGATAGTCGTGCTGTTGCCACCTCCTCACTTCCAAACTTTATGGTGTCTGCTGTACTGTCATACTAATGTCAGGATTTCAGACATAAAACAGTAGAATGTCATGTTTCCTAATAAGCGTTTTGTAAGTTTTTTAAACCTAACTCTCGTATGGGTAGTGTTTTTTATCACTATCGATTTGAAAAAAGCTAGTGCTTGTGGCCTTACACGCGTGATGGTAGTAATTGTATAGCGAGACGCGTGTTTAGTGTTGTATGCGTTCCGGCTTTCAGCCCTCCCTTCTCTCTATCCTAATTCCATCTGTCTTTCGTTTATGGTAACTTAGTGTATAAAATGACATGAATGGAATATTAAATATAGGTCAGCTTGCGTATCTCAAGGTTTTTCTTAGAAAGGGAGTACACGTTTTATTGTGTTGTGGAAACGCTTGTATGCTGCAGAAGGCTTTTACTATCAACGTGAAACGTTACAATTTGCAGACGAAGGAGAAAACAAGGGGGATTTCAAGTACAGTCATTGTGACAGCACTGTTCTTTACCATTCTTCTTTCCTTTTATTGAAGTTATTTGTTAGGCTTTACATTTACTTTTTAATTTATATATGTGGATTAGAATTTCACACGACAAAAGTTTTCAATATATATATTTCACTGAGATTTTCGGTGCTAATTAAATAACTTATAGCTAACTTTCCAGCCGTAAAGTAAATTTAATTACTCGCTATTTTTCCAGTAAGAGATGTTTTAAATTGACTAGTACATACATTAAATAACTGTCTACTGACGGCATATATTATTTACTTCTATCCATTTTATGTAATTTTTTTAAATGACTAGTGTTCATATCACGCGTTAACAGAATGATAGGATAAGCTAGACACGTGTGTTTTAAATCTAATTTATAACAGTGGTCAATAGGTCCTATTTTAACACGTGTTAGATATGATATTGATAATTTGGTTAAATGCTTATATGTTCTTTTCCTAAAATATAGGCTGATCAAACCTGAGTACTAGCGGCTTGTTTTCTTATGGCCATATGAAATTATGATCATACGAACTTATAATATTATAAGCATCCAAGAATATTTAATATTGATGAGCTTCTTGCTGTGACCTGTGCGGTCCAATTTTCCTCATTTTCATGAGAGAAACCAGAATAGAACCATTGAATTATAATATTAACTGGGCCAGAACTATTACCAGATTTACTTATATAAATATCATCAGCCAGCTGTGGCGCAAGATAGTGTCAGCAACATTTGTGTAACTTAAACTTAGCGTTTCCGCTACCTGAGGCTAAACAACCTAGGAACTGTATATGTTCTATTTATTCTATTTCGGCGATCACCACGCATGAACCTTACTCCAACCAACTGAAGGCATAGATAACTTATTGTATCCAGTACAAATTTAACACCGACTCTAGCGACTCATGTGAAATTTGCAGTCAGCAACTACGGAAAGTCTGGGGCTGGATTTGGCAAACTTAAATTTGACACTAAATATATATATTACTTATTAGTGTATTTCCTTGGAATGCCTGCGACAACTACTGGGGTAAGTGTGTCTGAAAGTGGCCACTGCGTGTATGTGAATTGAATGAACAGAGAAAGAAACTTATGTCTTCTGTTAACATCATATACTTATATGGTTTCTTCTTTCTTTTTTTTAAATCTCAATAATCTGATTAGTCACGGGATAGTTTACATTAGGAACCTATTCTTTTCCCATACTGACTATTTCATAACTTATTGTTAACCTTTGATCTTTTGGGTTAATTAACCTCTGTTGGGATCGTCCTTTATTTTCCTTTACCAGAGGGGAGAACCTATTTGATTAATTTTCATTTTGTCTGTAAACCATGATCTCTTGATGCATATGATTTATGTTGTGATTTTCTATTTATAATAAACTTTATTAAACCTTTAGTTATTGTGTCGGTCATCCCCAATCCATTATATGTTATACATAGTTTGTTTTCACATTCGTGCGTATTTGTCACAGAATTGTGTGCATGTGAGTGCAGTGTAACTTGTATTTTCGTACAAGGAGAGAAAGTGCGTCTGATTTAAATATCGTCGTCCAGATAGGCTGGATTAGATAAATTATTCTATCCAGAGACTGTCCTTTCTCTTACACAATCACCCTCGTGGAAAAAACTATATCTTACCCCTTACTTTCACATTGTCATCACTATCATCTCTGCTCAGACAGGGCTATAAACATCTATTACCTATCTGATAAATCATACACGACAATACCCAGCACCACTAAAACAAGGCGCCATCGATAACCCAACGTCAAGATAGAAAGAGCTAAGTGCCATAGGGCCCATACATTGACATTTTTTCCTCCAAAGCCCCCATTTATGTGATGATCAGAACTGTTAGATATTAAGATACCAGTCAACTCCACAAACTTAATTCATATTTTCCATTGTTATTTGACCTTGTTACTCCAAATATTTAATAATTAGATATTCTTGTTGATAATAATGTAAATATAAATCCCTAGTTGGAGTTTATACCTTTGGTTGTGTTAAAGGAAGAGTTGGCCACTCGAAAAGCAGCAGCTGGGAGACTTTTTCAGGCCATAAATCGAGGATTCCTCAGCAAGAGAGAGGTTGGTGAGAAAACGAAGATGGCTGTATACCGCTACACCTATGTCCCAGTCTTGACATATGGATGCGAATCATGGGCAATGATTACAACCCACAAAAGCCAGATCCAAACCTCATAAATGAGGTATCTGAGGAAGGTGGTTGAAGTAACAAGAAGAGACATGGTCCACAACCAGACGATACGTCAAGGCCTAAAATTCCACCCTCTGCAGACCCAAGTAGAACAGTCCCAACTAAGATGGTTTGGCCATGTCTGCAGAATGGGAGAAGATCGGCTACCACGACAAGCATGGGAAACAAAGAGCCAGGGATCCAGACCCCCAGGACGACCCAAAGTCCTCTGGGAGGACAACATTAGACAATTATTGAAGGACCGAGGACTAGAATGGAACCAGGCCAGGAGGAAGACAGCCGATAGGATAGTCTGGAGCTCTCTCTTTCAAACCTCTACACCTAATGGTATAAGGGGAACGACTAAGTAAGTAAGTTGGTTGTGTTAAAGTTTAGTTTAGCACCCGTATGAACTCATTTTACATACCTATACATACAAGTATATATCCTTATCTACATCTTGTTGGTGCGTCCGATTGGCATAGTGGTTAGAGCGCTGGTCTCTCGCGGCAAAGGTGCCGAGTTCGATTCATGATATTGACACACTTCAGTCTATCCAGCTGCAAATGGGTACCTGCCTTTGCACTTGGTTAGTGAAGGAAAAGGCAGCGAGGAAGGGAACTGGTCTCCCCACCCCTCGATGCTGGACCTACTATAGTGAAGTCTCTAACACTTCATTCCCCTACGGCAGTATCTGCTATGGGACTACCTTTTATTACATCTTGTTGAATTTCCATCAGCTGTGGGATAATCGTCTATGAGTCCATTGTCATTATTGACACATATTTATCCTGCAGAAGAGCGGCGGGGATAATAATCTTGCAGAAGCCGTGATAACTCAGTTCTCTATTGTAGACTTCATTCAATCCTGCAGGCCTCTCTTAATAGGAACCCAATCCTTCTATTTATACTACTGCCAAGAGTAATTCTTCAGCAAAGGTTCACTACCTTTTCTAAGTTTATCCATTACTCAAAATCTCTGGCCACCATTCGTGACTGATCACCTTCCTTATTCACCTTTTACGACCTGCTTAGTGTCGTTCAGATAGGTTGTGAGTTATTTTTGGCCCGTCTGATTAGAGTGGATGGTAATAGGTACGTGAGAATGGTGTGAGAAATAGATTTCACGGGTGGTAGCTTGAGGAAAAAGATGTCTCTGGAATGGGTTTCTCTATTCCAGCCTATCTATACGACTATAATTTAGTACAAGACAACCTTGCCCTCCTCATACCTATAAATATAAGTTTAACTACACACACAGCTATGTGACAACAAGAGACACAAAACATGAAAAACTACGGTTAATTGGGTATGGGTCTGACCAACACACAAAGTTAAGTTTCTTTGATGTTTATTATCATTAAACTTGACAACACCAATATCTAAAGAAAGATCAAAATAAAATCAGATTTACATACATATGAAATAGCAGAATAAATGCGCCTTCACCCTATGGAGAAAAGAACCCAAAGTTAATAACCCAAAGGTCGGTTAGCACTATGTTACAGAGTAGACAGTAAAGTAACCAAGTTCTTACTATGTGCTACCCAGTGAAGTAAATAAGTTTAAGCAAATCCAATGTTCGTAAATTCCCTGAAACAAAGAAAAATACTCACTCACTTTCAAACAGTGGCCACTCACTCACTCTTACCTACTCTTGGTGATATCCCTTGGAAATACAATTGTCCATGAATATATATATATATATATATATTATCATGTCCACTTCCCAAATTGGCCCCAGTTCATCCTCTAACAAACAAAGACTAGTGAGATGAACGCCGAATCGGGTGTTTTTATTTTTCCCAGGATGAACAAAATGTCACCGCGAATAGTTGGCGTAGGAACGTGCTCTTGGGGTTCATAGTTAAAAGAGGAAAATACGTCCAGTATTGGGAAACATCTGGTTGCACAAAAAATGTTACAAATGATGATGATGATAATCCTATCGGACAACTCTATGTTGGAGCTCTGATTCTGCACTGCGTAAAATCTGAATAAATCCGCTTGAATACGACTGTCAGAAGTCGGGAATAATAATGTTATTTTGTACACCCCAATGGGCTGGAAAAATTGAAAAAAATATTGCTGGGTTTGGTAAGTCCAGTTAACTTTATAAGTTAAAATGTTTCTAAGGTATCTTTGGCGAATACTCGCTCACCAATGAAATTGGTGACGCACAAGCCAAGAAAAAGAGACAACATTAACCAATCAGAAAAAACCCACTTGACTTCCTTGTGATCAGGTCATAAAATCAGAATGAAAAATCCCCACGAATGCTAATAACACATTTTTCACAATAATGGTTCTAGAACTGCGTGCTTAGAGTATTCAAAAATTCTGAGTGACAAGTGATAGCAGGTTTAAGAAAACACAGTTTATATATCATTATATTTCTCTGATCTATAGATGTTGTTAATTTTCGCGCTATTGTGTGTAACGGAGAATCAGAAACAGAGTTACAAGATAAAGGCTTACGGCCAGTCTTTCGTCGGCGTTTTCGACCGTCGTCAAAAGACTCATACGTGTAACGGGCTTTTCGAAGATTTTGCCCGCGACTCGACATCAAAGCGTTAACTCTCCTTTCCGGAGACTTCAAAAGGCCGTTACGTCTGTTTCACGTGTTTTTCACGTGCGGTCTGTCAGGTATCGTATGATTGACAGATAAGGTCGCGTGAAAAGACGAGGTAAACAAACCTGATTCGCTACCTGATACGACGGGCAGGTCACGAAAGTTTGTAAACACTTCGTTTTCTCATATTCAAAGAAAAGAGGCAGGACGAAAAAGTACGCTTGTGTAAGTAAACACAGGCAGTAAATGCATGGTTTTAGCTAGCAAATCATAGAGGGCTACGAGATTACAAAACTGTCAGATTACTATAGGCTCTTTTTCCATTATACGTCACACTTAGTTGGGCCATGTTTCTATACTTCGTTAAACATCGAGAAAACCAGTTGACAGCATAATACATTCTTGTACTTGACCTCCCAGGGTTACAAGAAATCAAGAGGGAAAATAAAACACACACACACTCATGAAGAAGGAAACTGAAGATGTTCACGAAAGCGGAAAGGAAGACATGGAATGACCATGAATGTACAGCATTTACATATCTAAGAAGCGTAGTAACACCAGACGGCGGAACAAGCAAACACATCAGCAAAAGACTGAATAAAGCGAGAACAGCCTTTGCAAATTTAAACAACATTTGGAAATCTTCTCAGTACTGCACAAACACAAAATGAAGATTATACGAAAGTTGCGCACTTTCTGTACTTGTGTGTTGCGTGGAGTGCTGGAGAGTGACAGAAAAGGAAATGTTCAAATTATCCTCTTTCCACACAACCTGCCTAAGGAAAATTCTTTGATTTTTTTTTTTTTGGCCCATACTATCTCCAACCAGGAACTGCTTACTGCAGTAAAAAAAAAAGGCATGCACACCATCAGTGCAGGCAGACACTGGAACTGGGTTGGCCATGTCCTCATGTAACCGCGCTGCTGTTACTGGTTACTGTGTGTGATCTCACTAGGTGGCAGATGGCAGGCCTAGTGACGTAATTCAAGTTTACAATCTTTCCTTTTTATCTTCCAAGTTATTTAGTTGATATCATTACTGGCCATCTCCGCCAGAGGTGTAAATTCCTGGATGATACTCTAATCCTTTTCTTGTATACTTCAGGTTCGTTCAGTTCCTTCTTTGATGTTAATAGTGACTTCGTATAGTGGTAGTTTAAATGTACATGGCATACAATCAGCAACTCATAAAGATGGAATCAAATTTGTTCTGATCCTTCAAAACTTTTAATAACTTAATAAAACAACACATATAATGAGTTATTCAAATGATAGAGTTCGCATAGAGGCCTTTACTGGGTCTTTGTACTTCAGGTTAACTCATACATGAATTCTATGTCTTGTAACTTCCGTATTCCTCTTTAACTTATTCTTTTCTCCTGTAGACTTCCTTAGTCTTCCCAAAACCTGCTCCTATTTCCTCATATACCAATGCTCTTTATTAGCATTCCATACTTGATTTGTTACTTAAATATCTTCCTCGACGAACTGGTCAGACAAGTCTCTATAACTGCTCCTAGCAACAAAATTAATCTCATGCATAAATAATTGTATGTACACCCTTCTGATACTTATAAGTGAGAGAGCATATTTGAAGTTCTTCTATAAAAGTCGACATTCACATTTTTCTTGAAAATCATATGCAATTCTGGATACTTCAAACCTTGTTCAATATGTCTCCTCTATAATATCTCTAGTTTCCTTCAAATATTTACAGCCTTTTGGTTACTTTACACATAGTCATTATAACCATCCGTTTTTATTGGTACACAGTCGTAAAGTTCTCGTAATGAACTGGCAAATCGTGCTTCTGCAAGATTCTCCTGTAAACAAAATTCTACTCTGTGCAAAATATAATCATTTTTCAATACTTACAAAAAACACAGCATAAACGCTGATCTTTTTTCAGAAACACACCTTAACTGTGAACCACAGAATCAAATCAAACTATCTCCCGACAGAATAACACTGGCTAGTGATGGCTGGACATCTAAACATATTCACATAAACCATATCTGTAAAACCACAGAAGGTTCATCTTGTCCGCACAGCGATCACACCTTCTTCCTGAAGCACAACTCAGGACTGCCTGTAATGACCTCTGGTCATTTTTCGTGGTGTGTTTTCTTGCCACTCTTCTGATTCGCTGACCCAAATCTTTTTACTTAAATTTATTGGTCAAGCCTTTTTTTCTTGTTCTCGAACTTTCTATTTCATCATCTCATCTCAACCCATAACCCGTCATGGGTCGTAGGGGTGCCATGGTGGAAGCATCAGCAGACAGGGTCCTCCACTGCTCTCTATTCTCAGCAATGCGTACAAGTGTGGAGAAACCGTGTCCTGCCCATTCTTTGATGTTATCAGCCCAGGATTTTCTTTGCCTTCCTCTTCTCCGTTTACCTTCGACTGTTCCCTGGAGGATCGTTTTCGAAAGGGAGTCATGACGAGTTACATGCCCAAACCAGGCAAGCTTTCGACGTTTCACTATTGACAAAAGTGGTTCTTGATGGCCTGCATAGGTGTTTATCTTCTCTCTAACATAGACATTTGTTTTGTGCTCTTTATAGCAAATGCGCAAAATTCTTCTATAACATTTATGCTCGAAAGCCTGAATCCTTCGCTCCGTATCTGCAGTGAGTGTCCAGCCCTCACACCCATACAAGAGAATAGATAATACAAGTGATTTGTATAATTTGATCTTCACAGGAAAACTGATGTTACTTTTCCAGATCACATTCAACCTTGTCATGGCAGCTGAGGCCATCTCAAGTCTTGTCTTGATTTCTTTATTTGATCTTCCATCACTACATATAGTGGACCCGAGATATTTAAAGGTGTTAACTTCTTCTAACGTTTGCCCATTTAACGTAATGTTGGTCGGAACATGTTTCTTATGGCTATTCACCAATATCTTGCTTTTTTCTATATTAATTTCCATCCCATATGTTCTTGTTACTTTCTCCAGTCTAGAGGTAAGGTCTTGAAGTTCTGATTCTGTTCCAGCTATCAGATCAATATCATCAGCAAAACGTAGATTACACAGAGGTCGGCCTCCAATCGATATGGTTGATTTATAATCATAGAGAGCCTCCTGCATAATATGTTCTAGATAAATGTTAAAGAGCACTGGTGACAGGATACATCCCTGGCGAACTCCTACAGTTGTTTTGAAAAATTCTATTTACAACTCACTATAATCACTCACTATTAGTTAACATGAACCGGTATTCTGAACCGTTGTCAGTTAGCAATATTATTATTTTCATTCATTATTTTCTCTTGTGAGCTGTCCTAACTGTTTATCTCACCTTAACAATAGCATGAATAATGCTTGGGCAAACCCCACGGTGACACTCAGAAGGGACCCTGACACCATCGCCAGAACTGCTATGCTGGCTTCAGAAGGACGGCGAAAGAGAGGCAGACCAAAGACAACCTGGCAGAGAACAGTGGAGGCTGAGATGCAAAACATGAACCAGAGTTGGAGCACAGCACGAAGCATGACCACCGACCGAGCAAAATGGGAACAATTTGTTGCTGCCCTATAAGACGCCACCACAGCGTGATGGGCACTGACTGCTTTGTCAGTCAGGGACTAAGAATCAAAGAAGAGTACAGCACAGAGCAGGGAGGCTTAGAGTTACTTTGATGAAGGTCTATGCTCTACAAGGCCATCCAAGTCAAGAGAAGATCATCGGGGAAGAAGGCGCATGATGCAACACAGAGAAAACCGAAAGGAGTCTGTTTTGTCGATCAACCTTCTTTCTATTAGGATAGATCTCCAGATTAGGCACCTGGAATATTAGTATATTAGACCAACAAGAGAAAATTGTACAGTTTGAGCAGAAATGAGGGACTTCAATATCGATATCCTGTGAATGAAATCACCAGTTTAAGGGAGGTAGAAGGTAGAAGGTAGACCAAAGAACACGCGGAGAAGAGATCTGGATACAGACATAGGATGAAGAAGTCGTGGAAATACTTGAGCCGATGGCACGCGCAGAAAATCTTTGCATATGTTTGTTGAAGGCCTGTGCTCCTTGGTGAGTTGAAAGGTGATGGATGAATGAATGAATGATTGAATGAATGATTGAATGAATGAATGAATGCACAGTGCTTCTAGTGCATTGTTCAGTTGTACAACTGACTACAAGACATGTGGTCCATTTCGTTTTAACTTTCAATGATTATTTTAGTATTGCATGTTTTGCCCGATTTAGCTGTTAGACGTCATTTATACCATACACTGAACATGCTAGATGGCTTGAGATTACGCGTATTGCTATTTGATTTCCTGCTTCGATAAATTAAAAATGGTGCATACCAAAAAACCTGCAGTCACGATTCCATTATCACAACGAAACGAATCATGTTTGTTCAAGCTTGACCTAAGATACGTCCGCAAATATGTAAACAAGTGCTGCAGTACAAAATGATATAACAAACAAGAGTACTAATGATAGCAATGGTAAATGCAGACTGTATGAAGACCAGAATAGAAAGAAGAGCTGAAGTCAAACGTTCAAGAGGAAGACAGCACTATAAGTGTGAAGATAACATCAAGAGATGGACAGGAAAGAGTCTATCAGAGTGCACCACCAAGACAAGAGACAGAAGACGTTGGAGATCTATTACAGCCGGACCTTTGATCTAGATACCAGCTGATGAGTGTATACAAAATGGTATGAGGTCAGTTTTACACCAGAACCACTGGATGTTTCGGGATTACTCTACGTCAGCCACAGTTACACAATAGACAAACAAAGATGAGAAATAAAAATAAACAAGCAAGTAACCCGTTAAAACATGATGGGATAATAAACATACTGTGCTATTTTTGTGGCATGTCCTAGTGATGTCACTAATTCTCCTGTAGTCATTTTATTTATTTCCATCCCATTCCAACTTCAATGGATCTTTGTAGTCAATAAATATTTACAGGCCTCGGGTTTCCCTTCCTTATGTGTTATAAATCTTTGTAGTCAATAAATATTTACAGGCCTCGGGTTTCCCTTCCTTATGTGTTATAAATCTGTGTAGTCAATAAATATTTACAGGCCTCGGGTTTCCCTTCCTTATGTGTTATAAATCTGTATAGACAATAAATATTTACAGGCCTCGGGTTTCCCTTCCTTATGTGTTATAAATCTGTATAGACAATAAATATTTATAGGCCGCGGGTTTCCCTTCCTTATGTGTTATAAATCTTTGTAGTCAATAAATATTTACAGGCCTCGGGTTTCCCTTCCTTATGTGTTATAAATCTGTGTAGACAATAAATATTTACAGGCCTCGGGTTTCCCTTCCTTATGTGTTATACATCTTTGTAGTCAATAAATATTTACAGGCCTCGGGTTTCCCTTCCTTATGTGTTATACATCTTTGTAGTCAATAAATATTTACAGGCCTCGGGTTTCCCTTCCTTATGTGTTATAAATCTGTGTAGACAATAAATATTTACAGGCCTCGGGTTTCCCTTCCTTATGTGTTATAAATCTGTGTAGACAATAAATATTTACAGGCCTCGGGTTTCCCTTCCTTATGTGTTATAAATCTTTGTAGTCAATAAATATTTACAGGCCTCGTGTTTCCCTTCCTTATTTGTTATAAATCTTTGTAGTCAATAAATATTTACAGGCCTCGGGTTTCCCTTCCTTATGTGTTATAAATCTGTGTAGACAATAAATATTTACAGGCCTCGGGTTTCCCTTCCTTATGTGTTATAAATCTTTGTAGTCAATAAATATTTACAGGCCTCGGGTTTCCCTTCCTTATGTGTTATAAATCTGTGTAGACAATAAATATTTACAGGCCTCTGGTTTCCCTTCCTTATGTGTTATAAATCTGTGTAGACAATAAATATTTACAGGCCTCGGGTTTCCCTTCCTTATGTGTTATAAATCTGTGTAGACAATAAATATTTACAGGCCTCGGGTTTCCCTTCCTTATGTGTTATAAATCTTTGTAGTCAATAAATATTTACAGGCCTCGGGTTTCCCTTCCTTATGTGTTATAAATCTGTGTAGACAATAAATATTTACAGGCCTCGGGTTTCCCTTCCTTATGTGTTATAAATCTTTGTAGTCAATAAATATTTACAGGTCTCGGGTTACCCTTCCTTATGTGTTATAAATCTGTGTAGACAATAAATATTTACAGGCCTCGGGTTTCCCTTCCTTATGTTTTATACATCTTTGTAGTCAATAAATATTTACAGGTCTCGGGTTACCCTTCCTTATGTGTTATAAATCTTTGTAGTCAATAAATATTTACAGGCCTCGGGTTTCCCTTCCTTATGTGTTATAAATCTTTGTAGTCAATAAATATTTACAGGTCTCGGGTTACCCTTCCTTATGTGTTATAAATCTGTGTAGACAATAAATATTTACAGGCCTCGGGTTTCCCTTCCTTATGTGTTATAAATCTGTGTAGACAATAAATATTTACAGGCCTCGGGTTTCCCTTCCTTATGTGTTATAAATCTTTGTAGTCAATAAATATTTACAGGTCTCGGGTTACCCTTCCTTATGTGTTATAAATCTGTGTAGACAATAAATATTTACAGGCCTCGGGTTTCCCTTCCTTATGTGTTATACATCTTTGTAGTCAATAAATATTTACAGGCCTCTGGTTTCCCTTCCTTATGTGTTATAAATCTTTGTAGTCAATAAATATTTACAGGCCTCGGGTTTCCCTTCCTTATGTGTTATACATCTTTGTAGTCAATAAATATTTACAGGCCTCGGGTTTCCCTTCCTTATGTGTTATACATCTTTGTAGTCAATAAATATTTACAGGCCTCGGGTTTCCCTTCCTTATGTGTTATAAATCTGTGTAGACAATAAATATTTACAGGCCTCTGGTTTCCCTTCCTTATGTGTTATAAATCTGTGTAGACAATAAATATTTACAGGCCTCTGGTTTCCCTTCCTTATGTGTTATAAATCTGTGTAGACAATAAATATTTACAGGCCTCGGGTTTCCCTTCCTTATGTGTTATAAATCTTTGTAGTCAATAAATATTTACAGGTCTCGGGTTACCCTTCCTTATGTGTTATAAATCTGTGTAGACAATAAATATTTACAGGCCTCGGGTTTCCCTTCCTTATGTGTTATAAATCTTTGTAGTCAATAAATATTTACAGGTCTCGGGTTACCCTTCCTTATGTGTTATAAATCTGTGTAGACAATAAATATTTACAGGCCTCTGGTTTCCCTTCCTTATGTGTTATAAATCTGTGTAGACAATAAATATTTACAGGCCTCTGGTTTCCCTTCCTTATGTGTTATAAATCTGTGTAGACAATAAATATTTACAGGCCTCGGGTTTCCCTTCCTTATGTGTTATAAATCTTTGTAGTCAATAAATATTTACAGGTCTCGGGTTACCCTTCCTTATGTGTTATAAATCTGTGTAGACAATAAATATTTACAGGCCTCGGGTTTCCCTTCCTTATGTGTTATAAATCTTTGTAGTCAATAAATATTTACAGGTCTCGGGTTACCCTTCCTTATGTGTTATAAATCTGTGTAGACAATAAATATTTACAGGCCTCTGGTTTCCCTTCCTTATGTGTTATAAATCTGTGTAGTCAATAAATATTTACAGGCCTCGGGTTTCCCTTCCTTATGTGTTATAAATCTGTGTAGACAATAAATATTTACAGGCCTCGGGTTTCCCTTCCTTATGTGTTATAAATCTTTGTAGTCAATAAATATTTACAGGCCTCGGGTTTCCCTTCCTTATGTGTTATAAATCTGTGTAGACAATAAATATTTACAGGCCTCGGGTTTCCCTTCCTTATGTGTTATAAATCTGTGTAGTCAATAAATATTTACAGGCCTCGGGTTTCCCTTCCTTATGTGTTATAAATCTGTATAGACAATAAATATTTACAGGCCTCGGGTTTCCCTTCCTTATGTGTTATAAATCTGTGTAGACAATAAATATTTATAGGCCGCGGGTTTCCCTTCCTTATGTGTTATAAATCTTTGTAGTCAATAAATATTTACAGGCCTCGGGTTTCCCTTCCTTATTTGTTATAAATCTTTGTAGTCAATAAATATTTACAGGCCTCGGGTTTCCCTTCCTTATTTGTTATAAATCTTTGTAGTCAATAAATATTTACAGGCCTCGGGTTTCCCTTCCTTATTTGTTATAAATCTTTGTAGTCAATAAATATTTACAGGCCTCGGGTTTCCCTTCCTTATTTGTTATAAATCTTTGTAGTCAATAAATATTTACAGGCCTCGGGTTTCCCTTCCTTATGTGTTATAAATCTGTGTAGACAATAAATATTTATAGGCCGCGGGTTTCCCTTCCTTATGTGTTATAGATCTTTGTAGTCAATAAATATTTACAGGCCTCGGGTTTCCCTTCCTTATTTGTTATAAATCTTTGTAGTCAATAAATATTTACAGGCCTCGGGTTTCCCTTCCTTATTTGTTATAAATCTTTGTAGTCAATAAATATTTACAGGCCTCGGGTTTCCCTTCCTTATTTGTTATAAATCTTTGTAGTCAATAAATATTTACAGGCCTCGGGTTTCCCTTCCTTATTGGTCATTAAATCTTTGTAGTCAATAAATATTTACAGGCCTCGGGTTTCCCTTCCTTATTTGTTATAAATCTTTGTAGTCAATAAATATTTACAGGCCTCGGGTTTCCCTTCCTTATGTGTTATAAATCTGTGTAGACAATAAATATTTATAGGCCGCGGGTTTCCCTTCCTTATGTGTTATAAATCTTTGTAGTCAATAAATATTTACAGGCCTCGGGTTTCCCTTCCTTATGTGTTATAAATCTTTGTAGTCAAAAAATATTTACAGGCCTCGGGTTTCCCTTCCTTATGTGTTATACATCTTTGTAGTCAAACTAATCCTGAATTATGGTCAATGGTGTAATAGGCCATGAAAAGATTGAGAGGCCTGCGTTTTTTTTATTAGCGGGTGCAGATGGCCAAGTGATTAGGATACCGGTCTCTGAAGTCTCAAAAGACAGATTCGAACCCTGGTAAAGTGTAGGTTTTTTTTTTTTTTTATTGCAAGTCATGCGTATTCTTTTAATGGGTGTTCAATTCAGTCTCTTCGGTGCATTGTGCGCCTTTTCCAAATTTCCCCGAAAATCTGGATTGGTGTTTTCATTGTTCCTTACACGACGAATGAACTTTATAGTGAGCTTAACATTAGTTTTCTTAAACTTAAAACTGTATTGTGCTCAGTGATGAATTTAACTGGACGGTGCTGACGAAAGTTCCAACAAATTAATATTCAGGTATGACCTAAAATCATAAAGCAAGTAAAGAAAAAAAAAAAAAAAACATGTTTTGGGAATCCAATTTTATTGTTTATATATGAACCAAAACGCAGAAAATAATTTGTCAAACATTCTATTGCTTACAATAACACTGAGAGACCAGGTATCGTTATCCAATAATTCCTGATATCGCTCACAAATTGGTATGTTTTTGAAGGAATAAAGAATTACCGATTAGCGATAATTGGCCAGCAATCCATTTTATTCTATGCAACAGAATGTATGGACAATTTAATTACTCATTTTCAGTTCGTTTTGTATCAACAATAAAAGTAAATTGTATTTTGTTTATTTCTTTCTGTTCTTTTTTTGTGTGTGTTTAAACTTCCTTTATAATTCTTCAAATGTCACTTAATCTTCTGTGGCTTTTTTTTTTGTTTAATGGATACAGCCCGTGGCAATGAGACAATCCCTTTTCATACACGAATACATTTCCTAGCCATCTCTCTCTCTCTCTCTCTCTCTCTCTCTCTCTCTCTCTCTCTCTCTCTCTCTCTCTCTCTCTCTCAATTATTCTGCCCCGGTTTTTACCTTAACAACTTATCATTAACATTTTTATAGCGATTGACTCAATTTAAATTCAGCTGTACTAATCCTGCGTTATCTATCAAGACAACACCCAGAACGAAACACTGAACACACATCTTAATTACTTGTTGGCCACTTTCCAACATAAATTTATGAATTATTTTAAAACTTAAAATCTTCAATGTTAATATGGGAAAAGGGGATGAGGTGGACGAGTCGGGGGGAAAAGGAAAAAGCGTTCGACCGAATCATCAAAGTGCCACGTCTTCCTACGCTTCAGATAAGATCTGCGTTTGGCCTACGGTTCAATACTGTTTTGATGATTTTTCTGATTGCAACGACATTTTGTGGGAAATTTTATGCCCAAGATTAGACAATATTAGATTTTCGATTCTACATTATACGAGCGTGGTTTAAAATAAAAGTAAACCTTGAAGTATTTGTAATCAGCGTGCCATGACAGAAATGATTTGTAAAGTTCACTCTAGTGACGGCATCGTATTTTAATGTCACATGTAATATTCTCAATAATTAGCATGGGCAATCTTACGTTTAAAGGTGTGGGACATCACTATAAGATATTTCAGCATTCAAGAGCTAAATTAAAAGTTTGTCTTCTTGTTTGTCTTTCAATATACATTGTGTCACAGTTTCCCGTCTTACTGGCTATAGTTTCATTTTCTTGTTTGTCTTTCAATGTACCTCTTGTTACAGTTTCCCGTCTTACTGGCTATAGTTTCATTTTCTTGTTTGTCTTTCAATGTACCTCTTGTTACAGTTTCCCGTCTTACTGGCTATAGTTTCATTTTCTTGTTTGTCTTTCAATGTACCTATTGTTACAGTTTCCCGTCTTACTGGCTATAGTTTCATCTTCTTGTTTGTCTTTCAATGTACCTCTTGTTACAGTTTCCCGTCTTACTGGCTATAATTTCATCTTCTTGTTTGTCTCTCATTGTACCTATTGTTACAGTTTCCCGTCTTACTGGCTATAGTTTCATCTTCTTGTTTGTCTTTCAATGTACCTCGTGTTACAGTTTCCCGTCTTACTGGCTATAGTTTCATTTTCTTGTTTGTCTTTCAATGTACCTATTGTTACAGTTTCCCGTCTTACTGGCTATAGTTTCATTTTCTTGTTTGTCTTTCAATGTACCTCTTGTTACAGTTTCCCGTCTTACTGGCTATAGTTTCATTTTCTTGTTTGTCTTTCAATATACAAGGTACATTGTTTCACAGTTTCCCGTCTTACTGGCTATAGTTTCATTTTCTTGTTTGTCTTTCAATATACATTGTGTCACAGTTTCCCGTCTTACTGGCTATAGTTTCATCTTCTTGTTTGTCTTTCAATGTACCTCTTGTTACAGTTTCCCGTCTTACTGGCTATAGTTTCATTTTCTTGTTTGTCTTTCAATATACATTGTGTCACAGTTTCCCGTCTTACTGGCTATAGTTTCATTTTCTTGTTTGTCTTCCAATGTACCTATTGTTAGTTTCCCGTCTTACTGGCTATAGTTTCATCTTCTTGTTTGTCTTTCAATGTACCTATTGTTACAGTTTCCCGTCTTACTGGCTATAGTTTCATTTTCTTGTTTGTCTTTCAATATACATTGTGTCACAGTTTCCCGTCTTACTGGCTATAGTTTCATCTTCTTGTTTGTCTTTCAATGTTCCTCTTGTTACAGTTTCCCGTCTTACTGGCTATAGTTTCATTTTCTTGTTTGTCTTTTGTCATGGAATATTCTAATCCACATATATAAATTATCAATTAAATATAAAGCCTAATAAATACATATAATAAAGAGAAGAGCAATGGTAAAATGACAGTGCTATCACAAAGAATGTACTCGAAATCCCCCTTGTTTTCTGCTTCGTCTGCAAATTGTAACGCTTTCACGTTGATAGTAAAGCTTACTGTATTATTACCCGCCTTCTTCAATGAAACGTGTGCTGTATTTCTTGGAAAAGCATTGAGACGTACTGCGTAATGACCTAAATTAACCCTAACATTAATTATACTGCGTTACCAAAACGAACGAACAGATGGACTAAAGGGATAAAAAGAGAAGGGAGAGGCAGAACGCCGAACACGCAACACGCTTCAAGCGACACACAATTACTACCATCACGCGTGTAAGTCTACATGCACTAATTTCTTTCCCGCCGGACAGTGATAAAATACACTACCCTTTCCCAGAGTTAGGTTTATAAATCATAACAGACTCTTATTAGAAAAGATAACATTAGATGGGTTTACGGTTGAACACATAACAGTACCCAGACAGCACATCTTCGAAACAGGAGGTAGAAGAAATTGCATATTTTGAACGCAGCCACGTAGCTCCTTTAAATTAGTATTTTTGGGTTCCTTAGGGCTTGCTGACAAATCATATGTAAAACGTTACGCAAATAGTCCAGGAATTAATAAATTATACCCAAAATAAAATATTGGGGGTGCCTGACAGCATAAAATCATTTCTGCTCATAAAACTTTTTTTATAACGTGTTTCAAAAGAATTTACGTTACAGAAATAGCCTACCATGTAAACTCCAAATTGATTGGAGCGCAACAAATGAAAGCCTAACCACGATTGGTCGGGCTATAAATACTATCTTGGTTGTTAGGGGAGACGGGAAAAGATAACATTTTTTCAAACACTTGTCGAAACGTGGCTCATTGGCCAGTCTCGCTGATATACACACTTGGGAGCGTTAGTTCGAGACCACTAATTCAAATAAGCTTGATAAAGCGACAGTACGTTGAAGCCAGCTCACATTTTTGCTAAAATAAAAGCCTGGAACATAGGCAGAACGGAATTTGTGCCAGTTTGTGCCAGAATTCATTGCTAATCAACGTATCTGTGTTTATTTCCATGAAATTGTGGGACAGTGGTCTTGATGGTACTGAGCAGCACCTGGTCAGAGCTTTGCTGAATCCAGAGTCGGACAGCATACTCCTTGGTCTTTTTAGCTATCAGTGAGGTGTCTCCAGAGCCCAGAGGAGAATTCGAGCAGAGGAGTCCTGTCCTGCCGCCATCACGCAAGATAAGCAGAGTTGGCCAGCTGAGCTCAACATTATGTCCCCTCATCTTGAAATGACTTTATAAAAATAACATTCAGAGGGGAATTTACTTGTCTTAAAATCAGGAACTGTGAACATCTCCAATACTAGTCCCTAAAGACAAACTATTGAAGTCATGATGACAAATACCAACAGAGCTTGAACAAAACAAAACCAGTATTACCTCATTTTACTACTACACAACTGACACACATAGAACATTTGTAATAATATATGTCACTACAATATTCATATTAAATACATTCTGTACATAACTTGTAATTTAAATTGATTGTGATTCCTGGTTCCCTTGTAGTTGAATCAGGACACATATTCATTCATGCCAGTAATGAATACATATTGTTATTTGAAAAGTTATCAGTGACTCTTTAAGATATCTCTCATAGAGTGTTATATGTATGTGAGTGTCACAGTGTTGTTAAGAGTAGTGGATTAAATTAAATTGTTTATCTGTCTGTTGTTGTGACTTACACTTCACCATACACATACCCTAGACACATAACGTAGCATCACACTATTCCAGAATAATTCTGACTGAGATATATAGATATGTGGTAGCAAGTAAGGTTATCTATAATACACTACTCTTAATAGATATAGATACCTTCACAGCTGATCTCAGTCAGTACACTAAGTCCCTATAAATATTTATAACATCCCACTTCACCACATATATTGGGGTCTCGCTCTTGGGATTTTGAATCTTTAACTATTAAAAATATTGGGGGTAATTCACTTCAGGGAATATAAGAATTAAAAGGTATCCTTGGGTGGAATTAAATAAGGTTGAGCTCACGGTGCCTGTGTTGTCCATTAGAGATTGAATTGTTGGTTAGACATTGTATAAATTTACCTGATAGACAATGGCGGACCTGGCCAAATTTCGATCTGCTGCGGTTCAGACTGCAAAAGAGTTAGGATTAGATGGGCAAGTTATGGTTGCCTATGTCACAACGGAATGTGACAAATTTATTGAACGCGAAGAAAGAAGATTAGAAGCCGAAAGAAGGTTAGAGGCTGAAAGGGAAATTAAGAAGTTACAATTTGAAGCTGAGGCTGAGACTAAGAGGTTGCAAGCTGAGGCTGAGACTAAGAGGTTGCAGATTGAGGCTGACAAAGAGGCTAAGAAATTGGAAGCCGAGGAAAGAAGACAAGCTGCAGAAAGAGAAGAGAAGAAATTAGCTGCAGAAAGAGAAGAGAAGAGATTAGCTGCAGAGAGGGAAGCAGAAAAGGAGGAGAAGAGATTACAAAGGGAACATGAGTTACGACTAAGGGAGTTTGAGTTTCAAGGCCATGCTCCTGAAAATGGTGCCAGTCCCTTTGCCTCTGATGCTACGGTTACTCAAGGAGCCTCAACCTCAGCTATGAATTTTCATTTAGATCATTTTGTTGAGAAAGACGATGATATTGAGAGCTATATAAATAGGTACGAACTATTAGCTACCACGTATGGGTTAGAGAGAGAAAGGTGGAGCTTAAAGTTATCTCAGGGACTTCGTGGGGCAGCTTATGAAGTTTTTGCAAAAATGAGCAGAGGTGATCAGGAAAATTATGACATGCTAAAGCAGGCTCTTTTGTTAAGGTATGAAAAGAATGCAGAGTTTTACAGGAAAAAATTTAGGAATGCTAAACTACTGTCAGGTGAAACCTATCACCAGTTCTCTGCACGAATAGAGACATACTTGGAGAAATGGACTTCTCTGGGGAAAACCCAAGATCTTAAGGAAATGGTCCTTATAGAGCAACTAAGAGAGTCCATGGCTCCAGACCTGAGAAAGTTTCTCATGGAACAAGGTGCAGAGAGGCTGGGTGAGTTGCTAAATGTTGCTGAAAGGTATCAAGCAGCTCAAGCAGAGGTAACAGGTAATAAAAAGAAACAGGTGGATAACTTTAGGGCACCACAGAACTTTAATAAATTTGATCCTAGGGATCAAAATAAAGGTAAGCACCAATTTGATAGGCCACGGTATGAAAATAAAAATAAATTCCCACAATTCGATGAAAGGAAATATGATGAAAGAAAATCTTCCAACCAAGGAAAAAGGTGGTGTAAAAATTGTCAGATGGACAATCATGACACTGACCGTTGCAGAAGGAAACCTGTGTATATGGCAACCCTTCAGGTCAGGTCGACCTCAAGACAGGAGGAGGATATTATGTTGGATACCACTCCAGAAGAGATGAGGAAGGCACAGGCTGGGGATAAAACACTCAAGCCTTGTTTCAGAAAATTGTCAACTTGTCATACAACTCCAGGCAAGGGAGATTTTTACATGAAAAACAAGTTGATGTATAGGAAGACTGGAGCTAGATCCAATGGTCACGGACAGCTGGTTCTTCCAAAAAGATATAGGACAGACTTAATAAGGAGCCTACATGTGAAACCAGATGGGGACCATGAGAAGATAGGTACCATCATTCAAAAGGTGGCTCACAATTATTATTGGCCCAAAGCAAGATGGGACATTGAGAATTTTGTAGAAAGGTGTAGCATAGCACATGAGGGAACACCCACAAGTGGGAACATGGATCAGGACCTGGACACGCCACGGGGCAAAATTAGGCCTGATAATAAAAAGAAAAATAGATTTGATAAAGTGGACCAAATGGAATGGGAAGCCCCTTTTCACGGACAAGCTTCACTTAACTGTTTTACAATGGCCACTATGCGGAGAGTGCAAAAAGATGTCTTACCCCAGGATAAGCCGAAAATCCCTCAATCGGACTTAAACAAACTGGAGGAAGAGGATGTAGAGAGGAAATCTCTCATCAAGAATTTTAAGTGGGGAGAAAGCCCCAAAAGAAAAATTGGTAGCGGTCGTTTTGTGAATGATAATTCTGGGAGGAAAAATCATCACTATAAAGCTTCGAGTGGAAGAGACCATACCGGTGCATGGACAAATAGGTCCACACAATTAAAGGTCCATATGTAGCTTTGTTAAGAACGTGGACTGATGAAAAGGCAGAGGAAAACATTACATCTTCATACCAGTATGTGAATGAGCTGACCACTCGGTTAAAAACTGGCTGGAAACTTGCCTATTATAACAGGAAGGCGAAAGACAGAAATTTGGCTGTGGGAGAGAAGTACTGCTTCTTTTGCCCGGGAGTCAGAATAAGTTACAAATTGGATGGCAGGGTCCATATACAGTTCTAGAGAAGGTGTCTAGAACAAATTATAAGATAGATAAGAAGGGGAAAGAAAAAATCTATCATGTGAATCTCCTGAAGAAATATTTGGAAAGAGAACATCAGGAAGAGACACACTTGTTGACCTTGTCCATCGCCATGGAGATGAAAAAGGAACCACTTTCATCATTTGAATATCCATTACACCCCTGTGAGACAGCAGCACAGGTGAAAATCAATACACATTTAACGAAAACTCAGAAAGAGAGAGTGCAACAGGTTCTAAATAATCATGCAGAGGTGTTAACAGACCGACCAGGGCATACAAACCTATTGGAATATGATATGAAACTAATAGACTCCACACCTGTCTGTATGAAACCATATTCGATTCCGTTTGCTAAGGAAAAAGCTTTGAAGGAAGAGATAGACTATCTATTGAAGGAAGGAATTATTTCGCACAGTGAGTCTTCGTATAGTTCCGGTGTTGTACTCTTAAGGAAGCCCTCTGGAGAACATAGACTCTGTATAGATTACAGGAGACTGAATGCTATTACAGAAGGACAGGTGGATCCATTGCCGGATACAAATCAGCTGTTTGCCAGACTAAATAAAGCTAAATATTTCTCAAAAGTGGATCTGAGTAAAGGATACTATCAGATTCCAGTAAAGCCTGAGGTTAGACCATACCTAGCTTTTAGTACCTCAGAAGGACACTATGAGTTTAATAGATTGCCATTTGGATTGAAGAATGCGCCTAGTGTCTTCTCTAGAATGATGAGAAAATTATTGGATCCTCTGAATAATCCCTGTATAACAAATTTTATGGATGATATCCTTATAGCAACAGAAACATTTGAGGAACACATTGACTCTCTGAACATGCTGTTTGATCGACTTAGGGAGGCAAATTTAACAGCCCGACCAACCAAATGTTGCGTTGGATGTAAAGAATTGGAATTTTTGGGACACACAGTTTATCAGGGAAACATGACCCCTGACCCAAAGAATTTAGAGAAACTACAGAAAGCCCCGAGACCACAAACCAAGAAGGACGTGAGATCCTTTGTCTCATTATGTGGTTTCTACCAGAAGTATATCAAAAACTTTAATTCCATATGTGCACCGTTAACTGAATTGACACGTAAAGGACATCCAGATCGCATTACATGGACACCACAATGTGAAATGACTTACCAAGAATTGAAGGAAAAGCTCACAAGTAAACCCATTTTGAAATTACCTGACTTAAGTCAAGAATTCATAGTAAGGACGGATGCAAGTAATATTGGGTTAGGTGCAACTTTACTACAGAAATCAGATGCATTGGATGGGGAATTAAGCCCAGTGGCATATGCTAGCAGAAAGTTGAATAAAGCTGAAATCAACTACTCAACTAGCGAAAAAGAATGTCTTGCAGTAATATGGGCAATAAAGAAATTCAATATTTATCTATATGGGAAGGCATTTAAGTTGCAAACTGACCACAAACCTTTATCGTTTTTAGCACAGGCTAAGCATGAGAACTCTAGGTTACTCCGATGGTCTTTGCTTCTGGCTCCATATAATTTTAGCATTGAATATATATCTGGAAAAACCAATCTGGGAGCGGATTTTTTAAGCCGCCATCCGTGTGATGAGAATCACCGTAAACCCCAGAAATAATAATAAATTTCTCTATGTGTATATAGAATAAAGGACTGACATATAATGTCTGTTTTAAGAGGGGAGGTGTCATGAAATATTCTAATCCACATATATAAATTATTAGGTAAATATGAAGCCTAACAAATAAAATTAATAAAGAGAAGAGCAATGGTAAAATGACAGTGCTGTCACAAAGAATGTACTCGAAATCCCCCTTGTTTTCTGCTTCGTCTGCAAATTGTAACGCTTTCACGTTGATATAAAAGCTTACTGTATTATTACCCGCTTTCTTCAATGAAACGTGTGCTGTATTTCTTGGAAAAACATTGAGACGTACTGCGTAATGACCTAAATTAATCCTAACATTAATTATACTGCGTTACCAAAACGAACGAACAGATGGACAAAAGGATAAAAAGAGAAGGGAGAGGCAGAAAGCCGAACACTAAACACGCTTCGCGCGATACACAAATGCTGCCATCACGCGTGTAAGTCTACATGCACTAATTTTTTTTCAGACGGACAGTGATAAAATACACTACCCTTTCCCAGAGTTAGGTTTATAAATCATAACAAACTCTTATTAGAAAAGATAACATTAGATGGGTTTACGGTTGAAAACATAACAGTACCCAGACAGCACATCTTCGAAACAGGAGGTAGAAGAAATTGCATATTTTGAACGCAGCCACGTAGCTCCTTTAAATTAGTATTTTTGGGTTCCTTAGGGCTTGCTGACAAATAATATGTAAAACGTGACGCAAATAGTCCAGGAATTAATAAATTATACCCAAAATAAAATATTGGGGGTGCCTGATAGCATAAAATCATTTCTGCTCATAAGATTTTTTTTTAACGTGTTTGAAAAAAATTTACGTTACAGAAATAGCCTACCATGTAAACTCCAAATTGATTGGAGCGCAACAAATGAAAGCCTAACCACGATTGGTCGGGCTATAAATACTATCTTGGTTGTTAGGGGAGACGGGAAAAGATAACATTTTTTCAAACACTTGTCGAAACGTGGCTCATTGGCCAGTCTCGCTGATATACACACTTGGGAGCGTTAGTTCGAGACCACTAATTCAAATAAGCTTGATAAAGCGACAGTGCGTTGAAGCCAGCTCACATTTTTGCTAAAATAAAAGCCTGGAACATAGGCAGAACGGAATTTGTGCCAGTTTGTGCCAGAATTCATTGCTAATCAACGTATCTGTGTTTATTTCCATGAAATTGTGGGACAGTGGTCTTGATGGTACTGAGCAGCACCTGGTCAGAGATTTGCTGAATCCAGTGTCGGACAGCATACTCCTTGGTCCTTTTAGCTATCAGTGAGGTGTCTCCAGAGCCCAGAGGAGAATTCGAGCAGAGGAGTCCTTTCCTGCCGCCATCACGCAAGATAAGCAGAGTTGGCCAGCTGAGCTCAACATTATGTCCCCTCATCTTGAAATAACTTTATAAAAATAACATTCAGAGGGGAATTTACTTGTCTAAAAATCAGGAACTGTGAACATCTCCAATACTAGTCCCTAAAGACAAACTATTGAAGTCATGATGACAAATACCAACAGAGCTTGAACAAAACAAAACCAGTATTACCTCATTTTACTACTACACAACTGACACACATAGAACATTTGTAATAATATATGTCACTACAATATTCATATTAAATACATTCTGTACATAACTTGTAATTTAAATTGATTGTGATTCCTGGTTCCCTTGTAGTTGAATCAGGACACATATTCATTCATGCCAGTAATGAATACATATTGTTATTTGAAAGTTATCAGTGACTCTTTTAAGATATCTTTGTAGAGTGTTATATGTATGTGAGTGTCACAGTGTTGTTAAGAGTAGTGGATTAAATTAAATTGTTTATCTGTCTGTTGTTGTGACTTACACTTCACCATACACATACCCTAGACACATAACGTAGCATCACACTATTCCAGAATAATTCTGACTGAGATATATAGATATGTGGTAGCAAGTAAGGTTATCTATAATACACTACTCTTAATAGATATAGATACCTTCACAGCTGATCTCAGTCAGTACACTAAGTTCCCTATAAGTATTTATAACTTCCCACTTCACCACATCTTTCAATATACATTGTGTCACAGTTTCCCGTCTTACTGGCTATAATTTCATCTTCTTGTTTGTCTTTCAATGTACCTCGTGTTACAGTTTCCCGTCTTACTGGCTATAGTCTTATTACATTCAAGTACCATGCTTCTCTCGTGAGTTGCCGGGGTCCGAAAGGGGAGCAAAGAAAAAAAAATGTTAAACCACAAAAACTTAAAACAAATAATGGACAGATCAACTAAGGAAGAAGACTTGGCATTTGTTTATTTAAGGCTTATGCTTCTTTTAGGAGTTGAAAGGTGAAGTAGACGAAGAATAACCATACTTGGTGGAGAAATCGATCATGTATCCACAACTTCCTGGCGTGTACATGTTTATCAATTCTGTTATTCACTTCTTTCCACGAAATGATCTACAATTGTCCTGTATCGTCTCTCTTTGTCGTATTCTCTCTTTTCCACAAAATCTTTCCAGTTGTTTGAAAAAAATTCCAGTTGTCTTCTTAAAACAAATTGAGATGTCATATACACCACAGGTACAGAATTGGTGCAACATATCTCTGCACCCGTGCCCAAGTCCCGTGACATCCGAACTTCTTCTGCAGTCCTGCCCAACATACAGCAATGAACAGAGTAGCATATGGCAACAACATACAGCAATGATCAGAGTGGCATATGGCAACAACCTACTTCACTCCAAGAAAAACTGTTTGGAGATGTCAGGAACCTTGAGCTGACTACTGCCTTTATTGGAGTCACTAATTTAGAAGTCAGAAGACGAACGAGGAGAAGAGAATATGAGAAGAAGAAGGATTATGAAAGAAAAAAGTCACGACTAGAAAAGGAATTCATTGGACTATCTCAATTTTGCCTATGACCTTACCCTTCTTTCCCGTATGTGAAACCGGGTGGAAGACAACACGTGAATGCTGGGCGAAAGATCCAAACAATTAGGTATGAAGATCAACACAGAAAATGCAAAGATTATAATAATAAACAAAGCAAAAGATTATGATGATAAACACGACAAAATATTATGATGATTAACAAGGCAAGATAGTTTCCAGATCACCTGGATGAAATGGACTAACACATATAATATGGCATCAACATAGACAATGATGGGGGAAAAGGGAAGGGGGAGAGATGATATATGATATTGGAATCAGAGCAGAGAAGACAAGAAAAGCTTTCATTGTTTTGGGAAAAAGGTGTTGTGACGTACGTCTAGTTTGACAAGTGAATTTTCCCTGATATGATGGATGATTTAAGGGACCCTTAGCTTTTCATAACATTAGAACCCCTGAACATTTGTTGTAACTTTTCGTTTGCCAGAACGCATTCCACCGGGACTCATGTAGGATACGGCGGCACGAGATCAAAGAGACAGACCGAGGGATCTTAAGGGAGACTATCGGCGCTATCAAAGACAGTAGTTTTCCCTGATACGAGACGCAGTTGCTTGCCGCTAATTTCGCGTCTCGGTGTCAATCGAGGAACCGAGCGAACGGGGGAAAGCGAAACGGGCAGCAGCGAGCGGATACGAAGACCAGGGGGCGGCTTCTTCTCTTGATTTGGCGGTCAGATCCCCAAAAGTTCGTGAGATCAAATAAGTTGTCAAGTTTATCATGTCCCACTCAACTTACATTTCATTTTAGCTAAATAGACCATGAAGAACTAGACACGTTATCACTCGCTGGCCAGACCTTTACAGAAGCACTAGCTTTATTGAAATCTTGTTATAGATTTTCCCCTGGATTTTATATATATTTGCAGTGATTTCTAATTCTGTGCAAAGCGGTAAAATATATATTGTGTAAAGTGATCAGTGGTCTAGTCATTCTATTTCAAGGGATTTTGTGTTAATTTAAATCTATTTAATTAAACCATCTCAAGAGTTCCAGTTTTAAATATAATGATCTATCTATTATATTATTTCAAAAGATAATAGATGCTTAAATTAACTTTTAAAGTCGCGAAGGAATTTATAATTAATAAATTCAGTTAAGTCCTAGTTTTATAGATGTGGGTTTTTAACCACTAGAATTCGCGCAGTGTTTATTAAATACATAATTAAATACTCGAGTGTATTATAGGCTTAACGGGAAATTCATCGCGCTTTAGAAGGTTATTTGTTTTCGGTATATTACATGTCTTTTTTTTCTTTCATACAGAGTGATCGTAACCTGTGCGATCCCAGCATTAAGAAAGCAATAAAGAAATCAATCTAAGCAAAGCAAAGCATAAACAGTGTGTAGAGTTCCCCTGACGCAGAACTTGTTGAGACTGTGTAAATTTTTAATCTTTGAGGCGATTCTATGTTTGGAATTCCGCTATCTAACTTATAGCAAAGAAAGCACACCCAAAGACAAATTTAACGCACCATCAAACAACTTAAGTCGTAACGGGAAGAAGAACACTGGCCCGAGCTTTGTTAGTTTACTGACACAGAGAGATAATTCATAATTTCCTGAACAGTGATGTGACTAGTTTTCTCACTGGACTTAAACCATACCTCACGGATAAAGTGTACCAGCACGCGTAAGAATTTTATTATCCGCGGCATAGTCAAATAGACCACACCATCCTCACCCCGGTATCAGAGACCGTGCCCTCCCATAGAAACTGTTATTAAGAAAAGAGACACAACTACAGATTCATTTTCCAGCGATTACGGGACCCTTTTATGTGCTGACCGCCTACCCGATAATCTGGGGCTAGAACTTGAACAAACACTCATACATTTAGTTGAGGTGTAACTGCTGTTGTGTTATTCTATGGAGTGCAAGATTTTTTCACAATCGGTAAGTGAGAGCAAGATGAGTGAAGGCCTTTGCTAGCGCGTGTATGAATGACAGGAAATTAATTCTTTTGTGTGACCATTTTGTTAACTTGCTTACCTGGTAACATATATCTTTTCTGTATACCCTACATTGTTCCTTTAAGTGGGATAGTTGATAATTTGTTAACTCTGTTTAAAACCACCTCCTTTCCATTTGCTTAGTAAAGGGAAGAACAGCTGGGAAGAACAGGTTTTTTTTTCTATCACTTATACCTAACTTGGTAACACCTCTTTCAGAGTAATTAACTTTACTGTTAGGTTAACGTACCCGTGTTCCTGATATTATCTATCTCTGGACTGGGTTTGTCTTTGTCTAATGAGCGGGAAGGGCTTAGTCGATACCAATCTTCTTCACCCCCTCCCAAACTTGTTATTTGCATTTGTGTACTTATGATAATTTATGTAATATCTGATATTTTTAGTGATTGATGTTTAAAGTGAATAAAATCACCTAAACTCATTTAGTTCTGTGTGTTGGATATACCCAAAGCCCAACATTTCCCCTATTCGTTTAATATAGTTTGTATCAACGTCGTGTGTGTGTTTGAAAACACCAAATCGGTGTGCGCGCAGATGCGAGTCTGGAAAACTGGCAAATAATTGTTTGACCAGGAGAGTGAAAGAGAAGATTGAGAGACACGATTTGTCGTAAATAAGTCTGTCTTTACTCTCCTCCAGCACGCTGTGAAGTAACTATTAAATCTCTACATTTTCTATCACTGAGCTTTCCATCATCATTTTCCACTCTAAACCGGACCACTATTTCTACGACTCTTTTCTCTCAAAATAAATTTACGACAATATTTGGGGGATCGTCCGGGATAATTTTGAGATACATTTGATGCACACATATTTGTGGGCTGGTTCTGGGATCTTGAGCTACATTTGAGGCAATCGCATAGCCGGGTTAAAGATATTTTGAGTCTGATTTAGTTTGGGTCTAACTAGGTAGAGTGTGAATGATTTGTCTTTGTGAATTAGGGAAATAAATAAATAATTACACCCCTAGACAAACGTTCTTTAAGTATTTGGGTTGTCCACACAGCATATTTACAGGTTGTTTTCTCTCCACAGCAGTAGAAAGTACAGATAAACAAATATATTTGCTATTTTATTATCCTCTGGCGGAGATAATTATATTTCTTTCTTTATAAAAGTTGCTGGGATTGCGTGATTGTTTTACAGTCACTAAGGTTTTTGAAGTTAAAAAGAGTTGAGCTTAGCTAAAGACGGATTGTTCTGATTTTTAAAAATTAAGTTAACAACGTCTCATCTCAATAATTGACTTTAGGGACGGAGTTTGTTGTCAGAGATTTAAAATTTAGGGGAAATTTTTTTTTCCTTTTAAATTGTTTTAATATAAATTTTTCTCTACTGTTAGTAAAAGTAGATTCTTTTCCAGTGTAACTTACCATTTAGTGGCATAGTCGCTTGCGTTTAGAGCCTTAATTGCCAGATAATAGCAGCGATAAGTTTGCACAGTACAGGTAGGAGGTAACACAGGTAAATTTGTACTTGTGTTTTTTTCTCGTAGCGGTTCAGAGTTCCTCCCTTTCGCGTTTCTTCTTACTAGTTCTCTAAGCATACTTCATCTTATTCTTTAACAATGGCAGAGAGGATAAAGATGAGGTCCATCTTGAGGCTGGAAGCGAAAGAGGCAGGATTAGATGCAGAAGCTGCAAACGCGTTTATTAACCAGGAATTGGAAATATATGACGCGGAGCAACAGAGAGCCGAAGCTGAGAGGAAGGCGAAGCAACAGAGAGCAGAAGCTGAGAGGAAGGAAGAGAAAGAAAGAACAGAGAGGAGAGAAGCCCAGGAGAGGGCAGATAAGAAAGAAGCGGAAGAACGTCTTTTGGAACAGAAGAAAATTGAAGCAGAGATGGAAACTCGCAGAGAGAGAGAGAGAGACAAGGAAAGACAGCATCAACTGGCGCTTAAGGCTCTAGAGAGTCGGGGCGCCTCTACTTCGACTAACGGAGAGCCGTCTTCGCCCCAGTCTCAATCAATGGACCTCTCCAGTACTCAATCTGCCCAATTAACTGCTATGTCGTTTTCTTTAGAATCTTTTCCTAGCCCTAACGAAAAAATTGACAGCTACCTAGAAAAATTCGAGAGACTCGCGAATCTTTATGGGTTAGAGAGTACCCGCTGGGCGCTCAAACTTTCAACGTCACTGAAAGGCAATGCTTATGACGTGTACACAAAGCTGGGACCGAATCAACATGATTACGACATGTTGAAAAAGGCCTTACTACAGCAGTTTGAGATGACTGCCCGAAAGTTTCTGCAGTTGTTCAGAAACAGCCGAAAAGAGAGCACGGAAACATTTCCCCAGTTCTCTTCACGTCTCACGGGTTATCTGACAAAGTGCATTGAATTATCTGACCTACCTCTTTCATATGAGGGACTCCTCGAACTTGTTCTTGTGGAGCAGATAAAATCCACTTTGTCGAATGAAACACGTAGATTTTTGGCTGAACAGGGGGCAGTCAGGCTTGAAGACATACTCAATAAAGCCGAACGCTATAGCAATGCAATGGCCGAACTTCCCAGCACTAAACGTAAACCCACCGATGAGCCATCTCGAAAACAGAATCTAGAGCAGGCATCCTATTCTTCCACTTCCTCTCAACATTATAACCAACGAGATAACAATACCCAGAAACCTCCCCAGGAAAAATCGAAATTCTACAAAACCCGATACCCCCCCAACAACAATTCTGATCAACCCAACAAGCCTACGTGGCAGCGCGGCCACCAAGGTCAAGGAAAAGGGAAGACCCCTACACCAGGAACGTCTGATCAGGGCAAACAAACCGGTGCAAACCGCATTGGATGTTTGCATACAGCCTCGAAAGGTAGAGTCAATGTCAGTGATTCTCAACCTGAGGGGGACCGACCCTCAACTCGAGGAACTGTAATTTTGAACGGTACCTCTACTACTTGTCTTTTTGACACTGGATTAAGTTTTGATTGTATTGTCGCTAGGCACCTAGTCAAACCCGGTCAGGAGACAGAGGAAACCGTCAAACTTAGTGGAGTTTTCAGGAGTGATGCACCCAGGACGCTTCCTATCGCACTGGTAGAAATACACTCTGACTTTGTCAGAGGAGTTATTAAAGCGGCCATAATGGATGATCCGATCTACCCAGTTATCCTGGGATGTAGATATGTGTTCATTGGGAGACCTAAGGAGCCGATTGTGGCAGCGGTAACCACAAGAGGGCAAGCCAAGAAGGAGAGGGAGCCTGCGCCAAACTTGTTGCCGAATGAACTGAAGGAGGCGCAACAAAAGGACCCTACTCTGGCGCCCTGCTTTAAAAAACTGCCCATGGCTAAGGACCCCAGACACAACGGAGACATCTTTTCTAAGGATGGTGTATTGTATCGTAGAACGGGCAACCCGGACACGGGGAATAACCAGCTCCTAGTACCGACGCAGTACAGAAACCAGATCTTAGAAATGGGGCACTCTCTTCCCTTTAGCGGACACATGGGACAAAACGCCACTATTCAGCGAATAAAAAACCACTATTGGTGGCCAGGAATGAACTCTGACATTGTCAGGTACGTGAAATCCTGCGCCCAGTGCCAACGGGTAGCACCCAAGCACTTGACACCCCCAGTACCTATGGGGCAAATGCCAATAGTAGGGACTCCATTTGAACGGGTTGCTGTCGACATTATTGGTCCTCTGGAAAAGACCAAAAGAAGGAACAGGTTCATCCTGACCTTAGTTGACACTTGCACTATGTGGGCCGAAGCCGTACCGCTACCATGCACTAATTCCAAGCATGTCGCAGAAGCCCTTGTGCAAATTTTTACACGGTTGGGATTCCCTCAACAAGTTTTGACGGACAATGGATCCCAATTCCGTAGCCTGTTAATGGAGGAGATCTTTAAGATCTTGAGGGCCAAACATATCCACACAAGTCCCTACCATCCGGCCGGAAATGGGCTCGTGGAACGTTTTAACGGTACCCTCACCATGATGTTACGTAAGCTGGGTCAGGAGAAACCGGAAGACTGGGACCAATATATATCGGCTGCCTTATTCGCCTACCGAGAGGTACCCCAAGCGTCTACGGGTTTTGCGCCAGCTACACTTTTATTTGGCAGACCTATTAAGGGGCCACTAGAAGCCTTACTTCGGTCCCTGACAGACCAGAAGGCTGACGAGACAGTCGTCTCTGCAAGCAAGTATGTATCTGAGCTTAAGGAAAGGCTAAAGCTAGGATGGGATCTAGCTACTACCAACCTTAAGAAAGCCCGCGCTAAAATTACTAAAAGATACAACAAAGCTGCAAAAGAGAGAGAACTACAACCAGGGGAGAAAGTCCTATTGCTACTTCCAACCGGAAGCAATAAACTTCGCATCGGATGGCAAGGACCGTTTACCGTCCTTAAAAAGATCTCACGTACCAACTACAAGATCTCCATCAAAGGAAAGGAGAAGGTCTTCCACATAAATCTGCTAAAGAAATATTTGGAAAGACCGGTGCCATCCTCCGAGCATCTCCTGGCTGTCGCCATAGCAACGGAAGACGAGGAAGATGATGATGGTTGCATGGAGTATCCATTGCAACCCACAGAATCCTTTAAAGATGTCAAGTTCGGCGACAATCTCTCACCAGAACAACAAACAGAAACCAGGGCTCTACTAAAACAGTACAGTGCAGTCTTAACGGATGTACCTGGTCGAACAAATCTCATTGAATTTGATATGAAATTAACAAACGAGACCCCTGTTCAAACCAGAGTTTACCCCATCCCGTACGCTAAAGCTGATGCACTTCGCGGAGAAATAGACAAGCTGCGTCAGGCAGGAATTATCAGTGAGTCTACATCTCCTTACAGCTCGAGTGTAGTGCTGTTGCAGAAGCCCAATAAGGAAGTTCGGCTGTGCATTGATTACAGGTTGCTAAACGCTGTAACGGAATTCCAGCCCGAACCTCTCCAAACTGTTTCTGAGTTGTTCACCAAGCTCAGCAAAGCAAAGATCTTCTCCAAGATTGACCTCAGCAAAGGTTATTATCAAATACCAGTCAAGGAGGAAATTAAACCTTTGTTAGCTTTCAGCACTAGTGAAGGACATTACACATTTAACGTGATGCCGTTCGGTTTGCATAACGCACCAGGAGTGTTCACCAGGATGATGAGGAAGCTTCTAGAACCTTTGCAAAGTCCCCATATCCATAATTTCATGGATGACATCTTAATTGCATCGGAAACCTATGAAGAACATATTGCTACGGTTGCTATGCTCCTCAGGAGACTACAGGAAACGGGTCTCACAGCCAGACCTAGCAAATGTCTCATCGGGTTTGAACAGTTAGACTTCCTGGGGCACACTATTTCTCACGGATGCAGTTGGCCTATTAAGAAGAACGTGGAGAAAATAGTGGCAGCAAAAAGACCCCGAACGAAGAAAGACGTACGTTCCTTCATATCGCTATGTGCATACTATCAGAAGTACATCCAGAACTTCAACGGACTGACGGCACCTCTGACTGACCTCACAAAGAAAGGTTGTCCTGATAAGGTCATATGGGATCAAAAGTGCGAACACGCGTATAGCACTTTGAAAGGACAGTTGTCTGCATACCCCATTTTGAGGTTGCCTGACCTCAAGAAACCTTTTGTACTGAGAGTCGACGCGTCAGGTCAGGGCATCGGGTCAACACTGCTTCAAGCCGATGACAGTGACCTGAACATGCTATTTCCAGTTGCCTATGGCAGTCGGAAATTAAATAAAGCGGAACGGAACTACAGCGTAGTTGAAAGGGAATGTCTTGCTCTGATTGACGGTATCAGACGCCATCATGAGTTTCTTTATGGTACATCTTTCACGGTGCAAACAGACCACGCTCCGTTAGCATTTCTTGGTGCCAATAAAGAATTTAACGCTAGGATCATGCGTTGGGCCCTCCTTCTAAGCGTCTATTCTTTCAAAGTGGAATATATTCCGGGAAGACAGAATGTCGGGGCTGATTTCCTGAGTAGAAACTGGTCTACAGAGGAAGAAGAGCAAACTGAAGATACCACTCATCCTAAAATCACCAATCAGGTCACCTCCATTGTCAAAAATGAAACATGAAAAATGGTTTCATGTCTAAAAGTGGGGACGATTGTGACGTACGTCTAGTTTGACAAGTGAATTTTCCCTGATATGATGGATGATTTAAAGGGACCTTTAGCTTTTCATAACATTAGAACCCCTGAACATTTGTTGTAACTTTTCGTTTGCCAGAACGCATTCCACCGGGACTCATGTAGGATACGGCGGCACGAGATCAAAGAGACAGACCGAGGGATCTTAAGGGAGACTATCGGCGCTATCAAAGACAGTAGTTTTCCCTGATACGAGACGCAGTTGCTTGCCGCTAATTTCGCGTCTCGGTGTCAATCGAGGAACCGAGCGAACGGGGGAAAGCGAAACGGGCAGCAGCGAGCGGATACGAAGACCAGGGGGCGGCTTCTTCTCTTGATTTGGCGGTCAGATCCCCAAAAGTTCGTGAGATCAAATAAGTTGTCAAGTTTATCATGTCCCACTCAACTTACATTTCATTTTAGCTAAATAGACCATGTAGAACTAGACACGTTATCACTCGCTGGCCAGACCTTTACAGAAGCACTAGCTTTATTGAAATCTTGTTATAGATTTTCCCCTGGATTTTATATATATTTGCAGTGATTTCTAATTCTGTGCAAAGCGGTAATATATATATTGTGTAAAGTGATCAGTGGTCTAGTCATTCTATTTAAAGGGATTTTGTGTTAATTTAAATCTATTTAATTAAACCATCTCAAGAGTTCCAGTTTTAAATATAATGATCTATCTATTATATTATTTCAAAAGATAATAGATGCTTAAATTAACTTTTAAAGTCGCGAAGGAATTTATAATTAATAAATTCAGTTAAGTCCTAGTTTTATAGATGTGGGTTTTTAACCACTAGAATTCGCGCAGTGTTTATTAAATACATAATTAAATACTCGAGTGTATTATAGGCTTAACGGGAAATTCATCGCGCTTTAGAAGGTTATTTGTTTTCGGTATATTACATGTCTTTTTTTTCTTTCATACAGAGTGATCGTAACCTGTGCGATCCCAGCATTAAGAAAGCAATAAAGAAATCAATCTAAGCAAAGCAAAGCATAAACAGTGTGTAGAGTTCCCCTGACGCAGAACTTGTTGAGACTGTGTAAATTTTTAATCTTTGAGGCGATTCTATGTTTGGAATTCCGCTATCTAACTTATAGCAAAGAAAGCACACCCAAAGACAAATTTAACGCACCATCAAACAACTTAAGTCGTAACGGGAAGAAGAACACTGGCCCGAGCTTTGTTAGTTTACTGACACAGAGAGATAATTCATAATTTCCTGAACAGTGATGTGACTAGTTTTCTCACTGGACTTAAACCATACCTCACGGATAAAGTGTACCAGCACGCGTAAGAATTTTATTATCCGCGGCATAGTCAAATAGACCACACCATCCTCACCCCGGTATCAGAGACCGTGCCCTCCCATAGAAACTGTTATTAAGAAAAGAGACACAACTACAGATTCATTTTCCAGCGATTACGGGATCCTTTTATGTGCTGACCGCCTACCCGATAATCTGGGGCTAGAACTTGAACAAACACTCATACATTTAGTTGAGGTGTAACTGCTGTTGTGTTATTCTATGGAGTGCAAGATTTTTTCACAATCGGTAAGTGAGAGCAAGATGAGTGAAGGCCTTTGCTAGCGCGTGTATGAATGACAGGAAATTAATTCTTTTGTGTGACCATTTTGTTAACTTGCTTACCTGGTAACATATATCTTTTCTGTATACCCTACATTGTTCCTTTAAGTGGGATAGTTGATAATTTGTTAACTCTGTTTAAAACCACCTCCTTTCCATTTGCTTAGTAAAGGGAAGAACAGCTGGGAAGAACAGGTTTTTTTTTCTATCACTTATACCTAACTTGGTAACACCTCTTTCAGAGTAATTAACTTTACTGTTAGGTTAACGTACCCGTGTTCCTGATATTATCTATCTCTGGACTGGGTTTGTCTTTGTCTAATGAGCGGGAAGGGCTTAGTCGATACCAATCTTCTTCACCCCCTCCCAAACTTGTTATTTGCATTTGTGTACTTATGATAATTTATGTAATATCTGATATTTTTAGTGATTGATGTTTAAAGTGAATAAAATCACCTAAACTCATTTAGTTCTGTGTGTTGGATATACCCAAAGCCCAACATTTCCCCTATTCGTTTAATATAGTTTGTATCAACGTCGTGTGTGTGTTTGAAAACACCGAATCGGTGTGCGCGCAGATGCGAGTCTGGAAAACTGGCAAATAATTGTTTGACCAGGAGAGTGAAAGAGAAGATTGAGAGACACGATTTGTCGTAAATAAGTCTGTCTTTACTCTCCTCCAGCACGCTGTGAAGTAACTATTAAATCTCTACATTTTCTATCACTGAGCTTTCCATCATCATTTTCCACTCTAAACCGGACCACTATTTCTACGACTCTTTTCTCTCAAAATAAATTTACGACAGGTGTAATCACAAAATTTAAACCCAACATAAAAATAGTCTGCCGGGGGTGGAGCTTCTGATGATCAGAAAACCTCGTGTTATAATGTTCTGTGCAGTTTCCTATTATTAATCGAGAGGGAATAATATGGTTTTGTTGCTGTTTTAGAAACCATTTCTGCCAACAATTATTTAATTTGATAAATTAAAAACATTTTTCGAAAATCAAACATGATCAAGTCGGGGAAATAGAAAAGGGAAACTTACTTCGAGGCATTCCACATGGTGCAGTTGTCCTCGTGTTGTCCAGGAAATCCAGTTGGTACTTTCTAGGTGGTGGGTAGGTGAGCACCAGGTGCCCGCAGCACTCTGTGACAACTAGCACCAGCAGGAGAAGGTAATGGATGTTCTTTGTACGGAGTCCATGACAAATAGCGCCCGCCATGGTGATTATCATATTCATTTTATCTCAGGAACCAGGTGCAACTATTTTCGAGGTCAGCGTTGTATTGAATTGGAGTAGGACCGTTAAAGGAACCTAGCGACCACTCTGCTGCATCTGTTTTAGCGAGAGTGTTATTTCTCTTGAAAATGTCGAGTCTATGTTGATGTAATGGTATTAGATATATCTTATGCACGTACAAAAAAATAATCAAATAGATATTACAAAATAACTTTGTTAGGTTAACACTGTTTTCATTTGTCAGAAAACTTTGCAAGATATAAATAGTTCCTTTCTTATCATCAATAGGAAGTTGTTCTTTTTTTATTATCTGTGCGTTGTCAGTTACCGAGTCGCATTCTGAAAATAGTCAAAAACAATTTGCTTTAATCATTATCTGACACACAAATGAAGAAGACAGAACATTACATATCCAAAAAATATAAATATAAAAATATTAATATCAGCACGCACATTATTGAGACCTGATGGGTTCACATCAAAATTCCTAGTTGCAGACAGAGTTTCCAGAAGTTTTGTGGCGGACTTAGTATATGATCAGCTGAAACTGCTGGGTCTTAAGGGCTAACGTCATTTAACAGGTTTGGGAAAACTGCGGACAAGATTTCCTGCTGACTGCGGAACAACCGCAGTGGAATATGACATTCAGAACAGTAAACTGTTACTTTCACAAGCACCTCAAGTTGGTAGAATGAGTCGAATCAGGGAAAAAAAATCGACTTTGGAATCGCATCCATGATGTAGTGAGTTCACTGTCTGGTGCAAAGGTAAGAGAAAATAAGAACCAATGGGAGAGTGGCGCTTGGGAGTCATGACCCAAGTGGCCCAGCCGTCCTGAGTGTCAAAGATGTTTAAAGACCGAAACACTTGTCAGACCTGGGAAGGGGGGGGGGACTTCTGATGATCAGACTACCTTCTGGTGTAACGCTATGTATATAATGCCATTATCATCATCATCATTTTCCTTTGGCTCGCTACGGAGCATGGAACCACAATTGTAGCTGCCCCCGAGCCCCCACAAAAAGCCTGCACCAAACATTCACAAACTCTTGTAGCAGTGGTTTCTATGTCAGCTTGTTGTACGTCATGAGGTTGCCAGCCACGTGCACTGTACAGAGTTTCCTATCTCTTTTACAAACGAATAAACAAGACAGAGCACAACAAGTAAAAACAAAATTAACAACAGCACAAACATCATTACATCGTGCAGTTCCCCGTGGGGTGGGGGTATCTGATAAGGCAAAGACAGAACAGGTCCACTTCACCCTCGGGCCTACAAGCTGACTTGTATGAGGTTATACAAGAGGCTGGCAACCTCACCATGTACAACAAATTTATTTAACAGAAGTTTTGCCTCGTTTTGTGGAGACCCATTCCGTTCAACCAAGATACTGTTATTTTACTTGTTCTTTTAAAATTGTATTTTTTAAAACTACCGTTTAACGATTTTCCTAAGTAGGCGTCCAGCAAAGCTCACCCCGCCAAAGAGTCGATCCTGACTAATGATTAAAATGTTAATACCAACTCTAATGAAAACACTGTACTGACTTTAATGTTATTGGTGAGACATATTATCATATCTGTGTCACGTGGGTTTTGATCATTAAATTGCCTACATCTTCTTCCTATTCTCTCACCCGCATCCTTTTATTTTATTATCTTTCCGTACTTGTTTTTCCTGTATTTTTTCGCATCACTCGTTGCGAAAAATATATTTCTTTCCCATCATCGTTTTTCTTTCTCATAATGACTAGTAACCTTATTGCATCAGATGTCAGTCGCGCAGATAGCTGTGAATATACGGTTCTCGCCAGACATACGTCTGCAGTTTCCCCGGTCAGAGCGCGGCCCGACCGGATTTCTGGGCCTGGGGTATGAGAAATTCGTTTCGCTGGACATGAGCAGACTTTTGGTCTACCAGTTTCACCTGACACTAACGTAGGTGCTAAAACTGCCAACCCGCTTTCGCCCAGAGCAGACGGTTGTCTGAGATTTGAAACTGACACGCGTACATCTTGGTCAGTAGGTGGCAGTTACGACATGTTAGGTGTTAAACGTATCGTTTAAGCCGGAAAGGGGAGAGCATTTCGTTCTACGAAATAATAGTTCATCCTTTGTCTGGTTTAAAATATTAAACCTAGTTTGAAACTTTATCTTCATTCTTTCTCTATAATCGCAGTAGACAGGTGGTTCGCGAAGAGTAGAGCTGTATAAGCGAAGTTTCTTAGTTTGTTGCGACAATTTGTCGAACTTCTAGACTTCCATAAATATAAGCGTATAATTCTTAATTGTGCGATACCCTGTAGTGCTGTGCTTGAGGTAATATATATTATATCTAGTATTTTGTGAAATGATAAAGTATTAAGTCGCTTATTTCATATTTCATTAGTTAGATTTTGCGCAGAGTGCCAAATTTATAGTTTGTATTATTTTCTAGTGACGCATACAGTGGAAATACATAATAAATTATATCTTAGCTTACTAAAACTAGTAGCTATAAGGAATTTAATTTAACGGCTAATACTCAGTCGAGAATATTTTATATCAAACTTATAAAATGCTAGATGCGACATCAGTGAATAGTGACGGAATACGCACCATATTCCTAATTCCTGATGATCGATTTTATATAACTTATTTCACCGGAAGTTTAAATAATAAGTCAAGCTGTAGGCTTGCTGTTTTAAATGTAAGTTATATTGAGTACATATATGTAAATTATTTGATATATGTTCTTTCTTTTATATAGTGAAACGGTGGTACCCAACTTGCCAGCGTTTAGTAGCCTGAGAGACATATTTGTGAGAAGCATAGACATTTCCTATCTTTAACCACGTGGGTTTTTTGTTTTGTTTCAAGTAACACGGGTCTGACAGTGCATAAGCCATCAGAGAGAGACAGTAATAGCAATCCCACTAACGGTTTCTAAAGACTAGAAATATATATTGGGCTTTTGAGCCAGTTCATATTGCTCCACAAATTTAAATGTACATGCTGCCTGGCGGCGAGAATATTACAAGAAGAATATTAACATTCCGACAGAGATTGTGACTAGTATTGTGGTGACCAAATATAGTACCTGCCTGAAAGAAGACACCGATCTGACATTCCTTAAATCCTAGAATCCAAAGCTAATGACATTCATTCATTCATAACCCTCCACTCCCAAAGGAGCATAGGCCTTCAACAAACACATGCCAAGTCCTCCTGTCCCGTGCCATCATCTCAAGTTCTTTCCATGTTCTCCTCATCATTTTCACCTCTGTTTCCAACTCTCTTCTCCATGTACTTCTTGGTCTTCCTTTGCCTCTCTTGCCCTGGGGGTTCCAGAACAAGGACTGCCTTGTAATACTATCAACAGGTTTCCTCAGTGTGTGTCCTATCCATCGCCATCGTCTTCTTCTCATCTCTTGTTCCACTGGCACTTGTCTAATTCTTGTCATCAGTTCCACGTTGGTAACCTTGTCATACCATTTTAATCCCTCTATTCTACGCAAGCACCCATTTATGAAAGTCTGTAGCTTTTTGGTTGTCTTTGTTGTTCTCCATGTCTCAGAGCCATATAATAGGACTGACTTCACATTTGAGTTGAAGATTCTTATTTTCGTGTTGGATCTGATTTCTCTTGATCTCCATATATTTCCCAATGCAATGAAAGCTCCTCTTGCTTTTTGTATTCTTAGTTTGATATCACTGTCTGTCCCTCCAACTTTGTCTATATTGCTGCCAAGATATGTGTATGATTCTACATCTTGTATTGGTGTTTCTTCAAGTTCAACCCTGTTATCATTACCTGCATTTATTCTCATTATTTTTGTCTTTTCCATGTGTATTTTCAGACCGAATTGCTGTGACCTCTCATCGAGTGTTTTCAATTTGTCCTGCATCTGATTACGGTTATGGGACAGAAGAGCCAAGTCATCAGCAAAATCCAGATCATCCAACTGCTTAGTCAGAGTCCACTGGATTCCATTTCTGTTGTGTGTTGTCGATGATCTCATAACCCAATCTATTGCCAGCAAGAAAAGAAATGGAGACAAGAGGCATCCTTTATTTTCTTTATTTGACTTGTCCATATTTGTTGAAGTTTTTTGTGGTTTAAATTTTTTTACAGGATGGTGTAACCGGCCCCATGTCCAACCCTCCTTAGTCGCTTATTACGACATGCTTGGTAGGGGACAGTGTTACTATTCTTTGCTCCCCTTTCGGGCCCCGGTAACACAATGACATTGTGCTCTGCTAACTTTCGTGCCTGGACATATTTTATGTGACTTAATCAGACATTCGAAAAATTAGAACACCCAAGGAATCGTTCCCTGAGAGTTTAGTACGTCTTTTGGAACTGGGGATTTCTTGGTCAAGGACTGCATTTTCGGGTCTGTGTGAAGGTCCTAGAATTATTATGTTCCCAGAGGCAACGAGCAAAGTTGTGAGTATATGTATGTGAGAGCAAGGCCATGGCTGAATGAATGAGGGTACACAGGTCAGAGTGTTGTTTTACCGGGGTATTATTGTCACCCATTTGCTGTCTTAACTTTTTTTAATCTGCAGAATTTGTTACAAAAGCTAGAGTTTCTTTTTTCTTAGGCTAAATCAGATTATTCAACTCTGTTCATACATTTACGAGAAAGAAAGAAACCTCTTAGACTCAACCCTACGTATCTATAACTCTTTGGGCCATCATCTGTTCTCTTAACGGGGCTGTGGGCTAAACCTAGAGTAAGATTCTAACGGGCTATCATCCTTGTAGCATTTTCTTAAATTTTATGACTATTTGTATATGTTTTTCCTTGATGTAATTTTTGGTGTTGTGAGAAATTTTGATATGATAATTAAAATATCTCTCTTGAACAAAAAAAAAATCAGTGCGTTGGTCAGCTCGATCCCAATTATCTGTATATCATTGTTATAGTTTTCCCACGTCTGTGTGTTTATCTGTCGTCACGTGTATGTGCGTGCCCGTGAGTAGATAGAGATATATTAATATATATATCTGTGTTTAGACTGTCTGACGCCTTTAAAAGCGGTCGTAGAAGATAGGTGAGAGATAGAAGATTATCTCGATTCTCAAAGACAGCTTCTATATCACATTCTATCATCTCACGTGTGGGAAATTCTATTGTTTTTTTTTCACCAGCTCTCACTGTATCTATCACTCATTCCAATCTATTCAGAAGGGACCAAACTCAGTCTTAATTTTCCTATCAAAAATCTACGACAATCTGTGAAAGTAAATCTTTCTACCAGTTCTATTAATGGAACTTTTTTATGCCTAGTAATATAATTATCAGTCAATCAATAATCAATCAATCAATCAGTGCTCCCCAAGGAGCATAGGCCATCAGTTCAAGTTCTTCCCAGGTCTTCCTTGTCATGTTTACTCCTGTCTTCAGTTTTATTGTCCGTGTGTTTATTGTTTTTTTTTACATATCTCTGCCTCTCTTTCCCTTAGACTTCTAGAACAAGAACTGCCTTGTAATGCTATCAACAGGTTTCCTATCAATTCAGCCGTCTAATACAGAAGAAGGTTCTCTATAAAGGAGGCTCATGAAGCAGCACAGTTGTATAATTATGGCTAAATATAAATACGGTATTGTATTTTGTGCTTTGTTGTAGGCTTCTTCAAGTGGACCATCAGCTGTGATGGTCCCATGTACTTTAGATCAAACAAAAAGAAGATGTTGATGATGATAAATACGGTATTGAGTGTGAGCACTTCTGACAGTTAGATGTGTGCGGGGAATCGCAAACAAGCGCTCTTTTCTATGGCCAGATTTTATTCAAACAATAGCTCAATGTCAGATGGGGGAAACTCCGGCCAAATATTTTTTTAACTGAAAAAAGCGAAGCATTGTATTCTCAAAGTGATAGTTTCCGGCTGGTTTCCTGGAGTTTTAAAACGGATGCCCAATTTTTGTTTATCCTAAGTGGTTTTTCGGCTTTTGTTGACTCAGATGAATTTCTCGATCAACCGTGATAGTGTTACAATTCCAGCCCTGGCAGTTATTTTTTTTTCAATGTATTTTTGTAGGTCTTTATTTTCATTATCATATGTGTGGTCAAGTAGGCCTATATGGTGAGGCATAGCATGGTATGTTGTGAAAAGTTTTGTTATGTTGTGGTGTGCTATAGAGTGACATGGTAAGTCATTTAATGTTAATTTGTGGTGTGGTATGCTGTTATTTTGTGGTCGGGTGTGGTGTGGTATAGCGTGCCATGATCAATTATGTTATTGTGGTGTTTGGTACGGAAAAGTATGTTACTATGTTCTTTTTTTAGCGTCGTGCGGTACGGCACGAAAGTTATAAAATTCGTGTAGAAAACTCACAACTAATCACGAGCGATGAAGAAAACAGAAAAACCACAAGAAACATCAATATCAATGGACAAGATCAACAGACACTGACTGACTTGAAATATCTGGGAACTATAAATAACGATTAGTTAAAAATGTGACAGTAAGACATGGTCTTGGATAGGACATCATCATCATCACTTTTCAGCTAACAAGGAGCCTAGGACTTCAACAAACGCCAAGGAAACTTATTTCACAAGTTAGAAAGAAGCAATCCACTTTTTTTTTGGGGGGGGGGGCTGGGGGGGAGGATGTTATGAGACGAGGAAAGTTGGTGTATATCGTAACAACAGGTAAGATTAAAGGAAACAGAGATAGGGGAAGACAAAGAGAGCAAATACTGGACAGTTTAACATCGTGGCATGGAAAGAAGTAAACAGCAGAATTGATAAATTGTACTGGAGACAGGACGTTGTGGAGAAACATGATCTCCTACGCCACTAGGCATGCACAAATGCTTCATGTGGAACTGACAAATGGTTAAGAAAAAAGAAGAAAACTAAGTGGAAGGACGGCACAGACATCTGCAATTCCAGTCAGACTGAAACTCTTTTGAAAAGACACGAGAAAACTCATAAAATAAAAATCAAAGTCAAGCAGACATCGGTCAAGAATGAGATTGTGGAGAAACCTAGTTTCTGTTGTTAAAATATATTTCCCAGTACCTATACTGTAGTAGTAGTAGTAGTAGTAGTAGTAGTAGTAGTAGTAGTAGTAGTAGTAGGAGCAGCAGTAGTGGTATTAGTAGTTGTTATAGGAGTAGCACTAATGGTAGCAGTAGCTGTAGTATCAGCAGAGTAGTAGCAGTAGTATAAGCAGTAGTAGTATTAGGAGTAGTAGTAGCGGTAGTAGTAGCAGTAGTATTAGTAGTAGTAATAGTAGTAGTAGTAGCATTAGCATTAGAAAAAGCAGCAGCAGTAGTAGTAGTAGCCTTCCTCAGCCATAACTGACTGTAGGAATAATGCTCCCTTGAGGTGATAACCCTCAGCTTCGTTTTGTTTGGTGTTCTTTACTTCGTTTTGTTTGGTGTTCTTTACTTCGTTTTGTTTGGTGTTCTTTACTTCGTTTTGTTTGGTGTTCTTTACTTCGTTTTGTTTGGTGTTCTTTATTTCGTTTTGTTTGGTGTTCTTTACTTCGTTTTGTTTGGTGTTCTTTACTTCGTTTTGTTTGGTGTTCTTTACTTCGTTTTGTTTGGTGTTCTTTACTTCGTTTTGTTTGGTGTTCTTTACTTCGTTTTGTTTGGTGTTCTTTACTTCGTTTTGTTTGGTGTTCTTTACTTCGTTTTCTTTGGTGTTCTTTACTTCGTTTTGTTTGGTGTTCTTTACTTCGTTTGGTTTGGTGTTCTTTACTTCGTTTTGTTTGGTGTTCTTTACTTTGTTTTCTTAGGTGTTCTTTACTTCGTTTTGGTTGGTGTTCTTTACTTCGTTTTCTTTGGTGTTCTTTACTTCGTTTTGTTTGGTGTTCTTTACTTCGTTTGGTTTGGTGTTCTTTACTTCGTTTTGTTTGGTGTTCTTTACTTCGTTTTCTTTGGTGTTCTTTACTTCGTTTTCTTTGGTGTTCTTTACTTCGTTTTCTTTGGTGTTCTTTACTTCGTTTTGTTTGGTGTTCTTTACTTCGTTTTCTTTGGTGTTCTTTACTTCGTTTTGTTTGGTGTTCTTTACTTCGTTTCTGTTCTCTTCTGCTTGTTTATGAGCATCTCTTCGCCCAATCTGAAGCGATGTCGTAGAGAGCAACGCCACTTCGAGCGATCGCTAGCTTCGTACTCCCAGGATGCTAGGCTCATATTTAGAGCATACGTGTCTATCTTGCACCTATCCTTGGTATTTCGTGAAAGGACGAAGCACCTGCTGGCCTTCAAAGAATGTATACACTACTTAGACAGCGCTGACTACGCTGACTTGGTCATGGCTGCTGTGTGGACGATGGTCGCATCCCCAAAAATATTTTATACAAATAACTTGCAGATGACAAAAGAACAGCCTGAGGACCGCAGCTAAGTTCAAAGATGTGTACAAGAGATACATGAAGGCACTGAACATAAATCCAGCAGTCTGTGAGAATGAAGCTGCCGACCGTACCAAGTAGCGATGCTCCCTACTGCGCCACCTCAGATTGGGCGAAATGACGCTCTCACAAGCAGACGAGTAAAGAACACACCGATAGGAACATCATGAAAAGAAAAGCAGCTGAGAGCTGAGACCTCAGGGGCACATTTCTATGGTGAGTCATGACTGAAGGAGGGAACTATGTCTTCTACTACTACTACTACTTTGTCCTGTAGAACTCGTGTAACCGGTCACTTCTTACATACAGAGGTCCCACATTTTGTCTTGAGTGGTTCTATAATGTTTTTACATTACTTTTGATTTTTTTCTGCATGATGCTGGTCGCGATGCGTTAACTCTTCCCACGCGCCGTATGGGGTGCATAGGTATGGCACAGAAATTCACCCAAGATCAACCTAATACACTCTTGGGGTTATAGCCAGATTTCCACAAGCCTGCAGTTTACTCGATACACAATAAATTTTACTACTGCATTTAAGACTCAACAAGACACAGTAGTTTCAGCAAATTCTACAGCCCCTGTAGGAAAAAAAAAAACAACTGGTATCCCTTTGACGCATGCGCACACCCTAAAACTGTCTCGGACAAAAAGGGTTCATATGCCTAAAAGGATTTCATCACCATCACGCTAAAGCTCCTCAAGCAGCATCGACCTTCAACAAAATATCGGGCATGCCTACAATTTTATGTGACGTCTATATTTTTATGTCACGTCTACATTTTAATGTGCAACATTTACATTTCCATGTGTCACATCTGTTTGTTTCTGTCACGTCTACATTTTTATGTCACGTCTACATTTTCTGTCACGTCTACATTTTTCAGTACGACATCTACATTTTTACGTGACACATCTAAATTTCGGGCATGCCTACAATTTTATGTGACGTCTCCATTTTTATGTCACGTCTACATTTTGATGTGCAACATTCACATTTCCATGTGTCACACCTAATTTGTTTCTGTCACGTCTACATTTTTATGTCACTTATACATTTGTCTAAGCGATGTCTATATTGTCGACTTAGTACGTCTTTATTCAATCTCCACTTTTCGTCAAAATTAATTTGAGATCATAAACCGACATCATATAGTTTATCATACTACATAATATCTTACAGATAACCGTTTGGATCAGCATGAAAAATGTCACTTTAATGTGATATATTCTTTTTTTTCAACT